>JAQGAZ010000881.1:0-42199 GCA_034692225.1 Polydesmus complanatus
TACGACAACGAGAAGGATCTCCAATCTTATTCAGAGCTTATCCTTCGGCCAGTTAACGGACACTGGATTCGTTTAGCTAAAAGGTTACACTAATAATAATTTATAATTGCAACTCGTTTTTGAACCTTTTTATAATTTAAAGTAGAACGCGTTCTATGTAGACGTTTAATGGAATTATTCCGTTTTTTACAGGAAGGTTTAACGGATTGTTGTCAAGGAATCCATATGCAACTTAACGTTTCAAAAATAATAAAATTATATAGTATCGCGACCAATAGTTCAGAATAGTGCAAACGTGCGGTTTTAAACAAACCTATCAACTCAGGGAGTTATTATTCAATTGGGTTTGAGCTGGAAAGGTCAAATGCTAAATACTGTACAGTGTGCATGGAGTGGCGGAAAAATTATGCCATTGTTTTAATAAAATATTGCATAACTTTATTCGCTAGCGCAGTAATAAATATAAAGTTTTATTGAAACAATCGCAATATTACTTTCTGCCATACCGTATACAGTAGCTTACCAAGTACATATCTAAACACTTAAAAATCTAAAATTTTAAACCAACATAAATAATTAGAAAAATGTACTCGTATGTCTAGTTTTAATCAACTCAATGTTTAATTTTAATCGATTTTAAATTTTATCAAATTTATGCTCCTTTTTTTAAAAAATTCGCGTTTTGTTAAATTTATGCATTAATTACTATTAATATAACTACCGGTACAGTAAAAATGATTTTGGTTTAACATTTTGTCCCACTTACAGTACTTCCCCAATCCCCACGCTTCCCTTTTTTGCGTTTCTTAAATACTGTAATTTGATTGCACTCGTAGTATGATGCGAGGGTAAGAACACTACCGGTATTAAAGAATATTCTGTGTTCATAATTAACGGTGTTTCTACAGTATGTTAATAAAAAGTTTCAATATACTATTAATTCATAATATCTAAATGTACATAATAATTCTTCCTTCGCGTTTTTAATGCGCGTATCGGTTTTATGTTAATTAAGCAACGAGGAAGTGATGTCGAGTGATCGGCAAACTAAAAGAGCGTTTAATTAATTTTATGTTCTGGATTTAATAATCTAGTTTGGCGCTTTTGGGGTTTATGAATGCCGTCAAAGCACGCTTATAACGTTTTCATTAATAAGTTACTTTTCCGACGGGTATATATACCGTAGAATAATAATATTACTAAAAGAAAAAAACAAAACAAAAAAAAAATTATAAACAACTGTTGAGGTTCAATCAAAATTATTACTAAGCCTACAGTATTTGAATATCTCATTACTTTGAACATCGCGATGGAAATAAATTCGAAACTCGTAGTTTTTCTCTTGGTTCTTTTCCTCTCATCTCAGGTTGGTTTTATTATTTACGATTTTATTTTTTTCTTTATTTAGTTACTGAGTTGTGTTTGATTCTATATAGATGATTGTTTGTGAAATAGAAGAGCCGGAAATTATCGAAACATTCGTTCGGGGTATGTCATCCCATTCCGGTGTAATGGGCCTCTTGAAAAGTCTCCCAAAACTTCTCCAAAGTCTTTTAGGTTAATAATAATAATAATTTTACACGTATTATAAAACAAGCGCACGATATTTTTTTTGTTTTTAACATGCTAGCACTGGATTAAATTATAATTAAAGCCATCTAATTCTTCTGGTTTTTTATTAATTTTAATTTTAAGAGTATATTTACGTAAACGTTAGGCTTTTAATCTAAAACTGAAATTTTTTTCTTAAAAAAAACTTAAAATATCTTTCTACAGTATATCAATAAAATTAATTTTTACAATTACACAGCATTGTCGGATTATCAAAATACCTTGAAAGCTCATTTTAATTTCCATGAGATTTTATTTTAACTTCTTCTTGAACTTTTTATTTTTATTAAATTAACTTGAATTTTTTTTTTTAAACATTTCTTTTTTTTTTTTTTTTTTGAAATGTTTAAAAATTTCTTGTTGTTAGCCATCAGTTAAGGCTAGGGCTCATTAACCTTAATTCGAGATTTGAATTTCCAGATGCTTTTCATAAGTTAACTTGAAATTCGCTATAAAGAAATTTTAATTTATTTGTAGGAAAAATAGCTAACATAATTTTAATTCACAAAATTAAATTGTTAAAATTAAATTCAAAAACTGTTAAACAAATTACAAAAATTCGAGAATTGATTAAAATATAGTAAGTATTATTTCCCATAAAGATCTATACGCTTTTCATTGAAAGAGCTTATAAATAAAAAAAAAATAAAGTTGAGTAGGTGGAGCTCTTATAATGTTCCATTTAGATGGCTCCACTAAGCGTGACCGAAATTCAAGTAATTTTAGTTTTGCATTTACTTTCTCGTTGAGATTTAAGCCGTTAATACGCGATAATATTTCCTGGCAAAATATATTCACCGTTTTTCATAATTATTTGTTTGATAATATTTACTGTATATAGTAAAAAATACGTGCCAAATTTTTTTTTATTAATAATAGTATTTTTATTTTTGTTATTTGGAATGGACTAAAGATTATTTGTAAATCATTGACCTGATAGAAAAATGTCTACTTTAACTGTGAATTTAGGAAGCTCTTACGACACTTGTTCGAACGTTGGCAGCACAAATCAGGTACGTCAAAAACATTATTTTTTTAATTATCGATGCAAAATTCTTTGTGTCCTAATTATGATAAAAGTTAATTGATTTTTAAGCTAACAATACCGCGTTTTGTACCGGTTTAATGGCATTGTTTCAGAAGAAACAATCAATAGAATAGAAAGTAATACAATGAAAAAATAAACATTATCGAGTGAGAGTTTTTATTTAAACAATGATCTTAGGCATTCGATTTTTTTTATATATACTCTTTTATAAAAATCAAAGAAACTTACAACTTCTTTAAATTTGAATAACGCATTTAACAGCTAAATATTTTCACAGTAGCAATGTACAAATTTAATGATATTTCATAAGCGAACTTGTCTCAATCTTGTCTCAAATTGTTTAATTTCACACAATATGGGTGACTGGAAAGCGTTTTTTTTTCTATGGTCAACCAAAATAATCTTTGCTTTAAAACACCACGATCATGGTAAACGCAACTTACGGTAACCTTAAGTAAATAACTGAAATTGGGTCCGTTAATTAATTTAAATTGCGATTCTTAGTCCCTTTTAGAAACCTTTAAATTCTTAAATAACATTTTGACTTTGGAAAAAAGCATGGTTGACTACAGTATATAAAACGCGTTTATAGCAGTGCGGGTGACAATAAAATTGGCCAAAAGAAAAAAACAAATAAATAGGGTTATTATTTTGTGCTGTGGAGATGCGCATGAGCACTCTATTTTACATCTGGTATTCAATTTTGACCTGTTTTAAATTATGGGCACCAAACTTTTTAAATCAAGATTTAATAATTGCTTAATCTCAACTTAGAAAACTCTAAAAAAATCTCTAATGTAAACTAGTAACAATATCAATATCGATTAAGGTTAGCTATTACATCTTTCCTCCCAACTAAAAAAAATATATAATTACAGTATACGGTATCTCACGCGATGAATAAAAATAAAATTTTACCAAATCATCAATTTCTGCATTATTATTTAATATGAAAAAATGAAAAGTATGTCTATACATCATCACGTTTTGATCATTTTTATCCTAAATTCAGGCCTCATACCTGCATATCGCTCCAAGCAATACCGTAATTTGACGTTTACCGATAATAATTTTTTCTAATGACTTTATTAACTTTTAAAATTGATCAAGAAAAACTTTCGGACTGAAATCAAGTTCAAGGTAAATAATAATGACGCGTTTGATGCGCAAGTGACATTCGAATGACCTCCAACTTTATCTATCGAACTTCAATAATATTATAATTATGATAATGCTACTTTTTCAACCAGTTTATATTAGTCAAAATAATTATGATAATTACATCAACTTAATGATACATGCGAAATTATCTTTATTTACGAAAGCATTAATGCATTCTATAATACGAACGATCGGACTTTATTGCATGCATAGCAAATTTTCAATTTAATAAAAATTTTTGGCATTCTTCAAATCTTAAAAATAGAATAAAACATTAAACCGGAAGTGTTGTTAACTCGGTGTTAAATGAGACGCTGCTGATAATATTTTGTAGGGCATGGCGTGCATTTTCAAATAAAGACATTTTCCGGTCACTTGCGGTCCATATATGTACAGTAGCCTATACTATGCGCAAAAGCTCACACTAGTGTTATTTATTTTTGCGATGCAATTTACCGTTAAAAATTGAAGTGCGAATGACAAACACGGTATCGTCTCAAATTGTGTTTTGAGCTTGAACTGTGACGCAATTTAATAAAAGTTTTGTAAATTCAATGTCACTTCCTGCATGTTTAGCATCAAAGTGTGTGCACATGTCACCGTTATGCTCTATCAAACGTCATGTCAAGTGTGATTTATGTTGTGTCCCTTTGAAAACTTTTTTATTATCGCGTAATTAAGTAATAACGAGTTTGTAGAAACAATCTTAAGGAACGGTTAGGATCATATTATAAAAACGCTACCGGATGATGAACTAAATATTATAAGGGGGAAAAAAACAAAATAATTTTTACCTGTTAATAATGATATAACATTGATAAACTTCGCGTACAGCTACGAATTTTTAACCATTAAATCTAATTACAGCCTGTACAGGTAATCCTCAAGTTTCACATATAACTTACTATGACTTTTAACAACAATTTTTGAAACTGATATTTTATTTTGCTTGTATGGTCACTTCAAACTAACGAAACCCTTCCTCCCCCTCCAAAAAAAACTTTAAATACCTATTTAATAAAGGTAATAATTATTTTACTCAATTATTAAATTTTTATTAGCATTTTATTCAATAGTTTTAATTGCCATTCAGTTTTAATTACCAAACTTTTCATTCAGTTTCAATTACCAAATCATTCAGATTTAATTTCCATTTTATTCAGTTTTAATGAACGTGTTATCCAATTATTTACCTTTCAAATAAGTTGTTTTCATGTTTGAATAATTCTGCTGCCCGGCCTTGCTACCATTATAAAATCAACAATTTTTTAAATTTACTTTTACTTAGTTTTGCTCAATTCTACTTATTTTTTTCTGTAATTTAGATTCCATTTTTACACAGTTTGAATACGGTAATCTTTTTTTTTTTTTCTTAATTTACATTCCTTTTTAAACACTTTTATATTAACATTTTCTTCAATATTAACTATTCACTTTTTATAATTATTATTACCGGTTGACTTGTCTCAATATTAATTTTCCCTCATCTAATTTAATTTAATCAAATTTATATTTTAATCACCGGGCATTATCAACTTTCAACTAAAATTTGAATAGGTCTATACAGTATACATGCACTTAAAATTTATCGAGCTTTAAGGTAAATTTGCAACTGCACAATAATTATTATTCGAGAATTTCGTACATCATCAAATCTTTTTTTTTTACCGCATTACAATTCAAGGGCTTGCAGCAACACGCAGGTAAATCCATTTCTGCTAGATTTGTTAAATTAATTTAAAAAAATGTTTAAAAGATAATTTTTCAACTTAGAGTAAATTTGATCTCCCTTATTTCTTTCCATGTATTAATTAACACGTGACGTGGATGATTGGGTGTTGCCAAATCAAAGTCTCGTTTCCCAGGGTTAACATTTCAATCTTGCTTTTGCAACAAATTGGGGTTTAAAAATGCTTTTTTTATGGAGCTAATTAATGCAAAAATATTTTTAACTCCATTGAACTAACTCAAAAACTAAAAGCCACATCTTTATAAACTTTACACCAGTCGATCGAGAGCTTTTTTTTTATCAGCCTCAAAAAATAATTAAAAAAAAAAAAGAGATACCGGTATCTGCTTTTCCTGCCAGCCCTTCGTTTATTAAAAACTGGCATAATCATAAATCTTAATGAAGAAAAACGGGCTCTTTCACATTCCATAAATCCCTCATAAACTAATATCGCAATAATAATAAGCGAGTACAGTATACAGTACATGCAGCTAGGTTATCTCAATTAGATTATTTACAGTACCGTCTGAAAAATCCTCAACTGTTTACTTTTTTTTGTCTCGGAGATTATTCTTATGTTAACCGAACGCAAAACATTCCAAACCTACGTGTTTTTTTTTTTTTTGCTTTATTTTTACAAAAGAATTTTCTAAACTTTGTTTTGTTTATTTTTTTTTCTTTCTTCGCTGTTTCAAATTGTTTAGCGTTTATCTCGTACCAATGCTTAAGTTAAACAACTTGTTCTTCCTTGTTCATGACACTTTTGCATGAAACGAAACGGAACGGAGAAAAGGTTGGCAGAGGTGAAACCGCTCTGCAAATTATTTTATTTATCAATTATTCAGGTGACAATAACGTAGTTATGTGTCGTAATTGGAGTACCTTGTTTTTTTTTTCTTTCACCATTTATTATTATTATTATTATTTTCGCGGGAGTTTTTAATGACTCTCGCGCAATTGTGTCCCGCGCAACCGACTGTGAAACTCCAATTTTTCAACGAGGCGTTGTTCAAGTGGAAGAAATAATAAAAATTCAAAAATAACGTTTCACATTTTGGTTAGTTACCACCCTTCAACACAAAATGTGTGAATGAAAAATAGGATAAATATTTTTAAGTGGAAGAATTTTGTTGTTGAACGGAAAAAGATTGTATTGTCAGTTTTTCAGATATATCTGTCATTTTATAAAATGCAGTGTATATCAAATGAAAAAAATAAGTAAAATTAGGATCAAAAAAATTCACACAATATACAGGAAATTCAGGTTATTATTTCAATTGGAACATCCCAAGTCAATGTAATATTATATTGGAAGTTTCAAACATTCATGCATAATCATGCATTCCGACAATTTAAATAAATAAATTTAAAAAAAAAAAAAACCAAAAGTCAAAATTGTTAAAATTAAAATTGTAATTGGAACATCCCAAAAAAATTTAAAAAAAATAAATTCAAAAAATCAAAATCGTATTTAAAAAAAAAAATTTATCAAATACAAATTTCGGAAAAAAATAAATCAAACCTGTCAAAAAGTCAAAATCACGAATAAAAAAATTCGAAAAATAAGAAAATTATAAACTCAAAAAGTGGCAAAAAATGCAAATTTAAAAAAATATATACTGTATACTGTATTTAAAAAAAAAACCCTACCGTACTACTTTATTCACAAACCAATGACTTAAAATTTTATAAACTGAAATTTATTATTTAATCATAATAATTATTGAAAACTCAATTTCCGGACAATAATTAATCTACCGTATCAATAAATGAAAGCCCTCAACAGTTACCCATAAAAGCTTTCCTTCCTTATTTCAATTTATTGTTCTTTTTTTTTGGCATTGTGATGGATGCCATAACCATTGCCAAAGTCATGCGCCGTTCTAATGATGTGCCGTCTACTCCATTATTGCATTTTTGTAACATTTAGGACTAAGAACGATCAAATTCGGCCTTGTTGGCGTCGATCCATCGGCCGATTTCAAAGTATCTATTGTGTTTTCACCCACATAGTAATCTTATTCCACTTTTATTCTACAAACCCCTTTATCTCTTTATATCATTTTTTTTTTTAATAAATAAAAATAAATATTTATAGTAAACATTAAACAATATACTTTCTCATTTTTTTTCAAAAACATAATCACAACGCGTGTCTCCAGAGAGGAAACTGATAATACAGTACCCGCCGATGTCTTTTAATATCCATGCTACATCGATATCGATATGCTACAATTTTTCGCTACACTAGTTAAACATCGGAGAGAGATTACTTTGGTTGAGCAATGGAGGAGGGAATGAAATCGATCAGAATAGCGTTCAATATTACAATCAAGAAAATAATATTACCGTATAATTGCAAGCGTGTCGTCACTATGACCCCCGCTAATAGAAGAAAAAAAAAATGTAAGGAATGAAATCGATTATCATTGATTTACATTTTTAAAATAGCTTAAATCGTGACCAACGCTTGAAATAAAATTTCAAAAAATAATAAAAAAAAAAACTCTCGAAAAGTTAGAAATAATTTTTTTCTTTTCTTGAATTTATAAAATGATAAAGAAAGGCCCGACCATTAAAAAAAATGCCCCATAAAAAATAAAAACAAACTTAAAGAGATGAAATTTTTCCCCCACTTTTGTGTTTTCGGATTTGAATGATGCTTTTTAATGCTTTAAAACTTAAACAACTGCCCATCCTCGAATTACACGTGCAGTATATTAACGCATGCACTAATAAATGTTATTGTTTCATGTTTTTATCGCTTTATACTGAAAATTAAATTTGCGCATAGAAAAACCTTAAAAAAAAAAAAATGTGAAGAGAAAGCAAAATAATAATTATCTTGCGCATACGTTTCAACTTTGCGAAGAATTTACCGCCATAAAAGCGCCTAAAGTAGGATTTTCTTTTTTTTTTTATTAAAAAAAAAGGGAAAAGAAAGGCAATTCCCCTAAATAGGGGGAGGGGGAATGCAGTTGTACAGAAGAAAAGAGGGGGTGAGGAGGAAGGTCCCTACGGTAGGTTTTTTCGGAAGAGTTCATTATTCCGCATAGGCGAGGAAAGAAGTCTAAGAAAATGCGCATGCGTATTTGTAGTTTGTTGCTGCGCGGTAAGAGACGCACGACGTCATCGTGAGAGTGAGCACGCAAAAATTTACTGGGGTGTTGAACAGCGGGAAAAACGACGACGACAACCGCAGCGCGCGCTCGTGTTCGCGCTCACGGTCATCCACCTCGAATTCGCTTTCCATTCAGAATGAATTGTGTTTACGAATAACTCGCGGGGATTTATCTTCGATATCCAAAGATGTAGATCGATCATTTATTGGTAAGTAAAGCGATTCACATATTATATTTTTTTTAAAAGTAAAAAAAAATTTTTTTGCATTTTCTATTGTATCCGTATTAAATACTCGTATACGGCGTTCGTTATGCCAAGAAATGAATGATATATATTCGCATAATAAAATTCATCGTAAACATAAGAATTATCGAACGGTGTCTAATAAATTTATATTCTAAGAATACTCGCCTGTAATTTGCCTCGTTTCCTCCCAAAGATTTCATTAGGTTTCACTGAAACATTTGTCAAAAATGTTTTTTATCCGCGCTCAAAAATGTTGTCAGTCAAAGGTCGCCATGTTGTGTAGTTCATCTTCGGAATAAACATCATTTGCGCATGCGCAGTGCTTTACTTTCGCCCGCTGGGATACAGGGCGCTTCGTAAATAATTTAGACGGTTTTTATCATTTTGTTATCTATCGCAATTTTTGTTTATTGTAGAATTTGTAGGTATTTTATTTTTATTTTTTTTTTCGTTTTATCTTTAACCTAGCTGTATAGCTGGTGTAAATAGGTGTGAATAATAGATAATAAGGTATGTGTCACGTTATTTATTGGGATGCAATTGCATTTGCATTGGTCGAATTTTCAGAGCGGAAATGTAAAATCTATAAGGTCATCATCGCAAATGAGAAACAGAGGGTGGGGGCGAGAGGGGAGAGAGAGAAAATGATGTCATTTAAAAATTACAATTTCCTTTCCAAGTTAAAAAAAAATTAAGTTTGTCGTTTAAACCTCAATTTAGTGTCATCAATCAATAGAGGAGCGTGTTTAAGGAAGGTTTTTATCATCGGAACATCTGTTGACGCTAAACAAGGGCAGATGGGGGGATACATGGTAAATGGATGATGAGGGCGAGAAGAATCATGTAGTCTTGGTACATACAGAGGCGTTGGTACCCTTGGTGTGGTGTGGAGAAAATGAACAAACCAGAAGGATAAACGGCTGTCGAGAGCAATAAAAGGGTTGACTCCTTCCTTCAATCACTGCTCTTGACAATATAAAAAAAAAAAAAAAAAATCAACGGCTTTAACAGTTAACAAAATGTAGCGAACGGTAGGCTTACTGTCAATTAAAAAGCTAACAAACTCGATTTTGAAGGAAAATATCAATTTTGCTACAGGGCAGAATAATATCAGGCGTGTTTTTAAACATAGGCAAGTGTTTTCTAAACAAATAAATATTACAGTACATGTACTGCATTGATGAATAATTGATTTTAGGTTTGCATGGTTTGCAAATAAGAATTAAAAGTCTTTTAAAGTAGAAATACAGTATTATTAACTTTAACCAAAAAATCTAGACGGTGAAAAGCTGCTTTTAAACTGGATTTTTTTGTTTGTTTGTTTGTTTTGATACGAACCGAAATTCATAGCAAAAGTAAAACCTTTTTTTCATTATTATTATTATTTTTTTTTTTTTTTAAAAAAGTAAAATGTTACAAACACGCAATTATTTAGTTTAAAATTTAATTGCTTAGAATTTCTATCGCTTTTTTAAGAAAATGAAAGAAGCGTTGCATTAATTAAATGAGTAATTATTGAAAAGAAATTTGAATTAGGTTTTAATTTAGAAGGCTGGTTAATACAAGCTATATTTTATAGAGAGCATAATAATTATTATTATGCAGTTGTGGATGCATAGAAATAAATTTCACCTGATTAAAAAAATAATTGTAAGTGGCATTATAATTGTCGTATATAAAAAAAAGTATTAATACAAGTTATATAAGTTGCGTGTCTTTAAATATTTTCTTATTTTTATTACAAAAAAATTTAAAACTCGATTCATAAAATTTTAATTTATTAATACTGTACTGTAGTCTACTTTTACGTCTATCCACTTAGATGTTGAAACGTCGTACATTCGAATCGCGATTATCCGAACTAGGTTTGGTCTACATTAATTCGGATAATCGAGACTTTACTGTATTAAGTTGGTTTTTGAGGATTTTTTCTTAGAAAATTTTATTATTGGAATATCAATGAAAGTTAATGCGCAAACTCATTGGTATTTAATGTGCATATTTATGGGTTGAAAAAATATTTTTATGGCTTAAACCGCCTAAAAAAGTGTTCTACTTTTGATTAATTTTAAACGAGCTAATCGTAAAAAAAAAAAAATGATAATTTTGTATTTATTTCGGTACTGGCTCATCTATTTTAATAATTATTACATTGGGATGGGCTTTTTGATTTATTATTATATTATCATATTGGCGTTCCGTCCTGAAAATTATGAGATTAGAATAGAAACGATCTAATAAATTTGATATGTAGTATCGGGATCTTGGCAATATTATTAAAAAAAAAAGTAAATAAAATCATAAAAGATTTGTTTACATTTGGGGTTTGCAATTGAACGTACTCGACCCACGTACAGAGTTATACGTTGTGGCGAGGCGTTGTCGACCTTCAACGCGGATTCGGAAGATGTTTATGGTAGGATCGGATCGATATCGATGTCTGCGACGGGAGCGCGCTCGTGAGGCTGTGCCTCATTCAACGCCTTTGCACGAGCGTCGGGGGAATGCTTATTTTGTCTGGAATCTCAAGTGGGAGACAGTTACACGCCATTTTATTAATGTGGCTTTCACTGCTTTCGTAAAGACGAATAATAAATAATTGTAGTTGAAATAGATCGGGTTCGGTTAGGGAAATTCTAGACTATAGCTGTTAAAAAAAATCTTTAATGTAAACGTTAGGGATGGGATTCAACCGCCCAAAATTAACATTGATCCTTTTTTATGTTGGTATTGCCACTTAATTGTAAATAAATGGTTTAAATACGTTTTAATCGTTGCTTAAATGACTTCGGTTTTAGTTTGAAAGATTTATTAGCCAATTTTAAGCTGCTGTTTACAATAATTAGGCTTCCATTTTCATGATCAATTTTATGTTTTTGTCTTAAATATTAGTCATTAGTTTTAAATAGCATTCTTTAGTTTTACTGGGTATGTTCAGACATTCATGGCTAATTTTAGTCACATTTAGCGACATCAGTTTTCAATTTTATTTGCAATTTTTATTCTTAAAATTATATACTGTATTGTAGTCTATTTGTATTTCTAACAATATACTTAGGGCAACGAGATGTTAGAATCTTTATTTTGATATTAAGCCTACTGACGGTTTCCGAATTGCGTTTATTTATTTTGTCTAATGTGCTAGGGCGTAGTGACCATTTTTATCTCCCCCACTGACTTTCTCGCTTAATATTTTTTTTGTTGTTACTAGACCAGAGCTTTACTCCCTATCCCACCTACACCTCCCACTCTGATCTTTAAAAGCACCAGATTTTTTTTTTTTTCATTTTCTGCAACCTGCGATTTAAGTTGAAATAGTTAAAAGAGTGGTACACTGGTGTTGACGGTGTGTGTGGTCGGATACGTTAGGGTACCTTATGGAAACGACGTAGGTGGTGTTATAAATGCAGGACAACACAATTTAATGTAGGATTGGTTCATTTTTTTTTTCTTTGGGAAAGTTACACAGCATGTATTTAAAAAAAAAATCATAGACATAATTTTCTTTAAAAAAATATGATGTTGGTGCTGAAAATTTTGAATTTAGGGAAGAAGTACGTAAATGGATATTCGAGGCTTTGCTGTATTTATCATTAAAAGTTAAGCAAAGCATTGAAAGCAACAATGGACCATTACGAATTTCGCGTGTAAGAACTTTTTTTAAAAAAGGGAATAAAGAAAGCGCTTAATCTTTAAAAATGAGTCTTGCGCTAATTAGTTTTGGTTTATATAGCCAAAGAAATAATGTAC
Source organism: Polydesmus complanatus (assembly GCA_034692225.1). Taxonomy (NCBI): domain Eukaryota; kingdom Metazoa; phylum Arthropoda; class Diplopoda; order Polydesmida; family Polydesmidae; genus Polydesmus; species Polydesmus complanatus. The sequence goes on from JAQGAZ010000881.1 coordinate 12,669, forward strand.
TGTAGCTTTGCAGTGCAGGTACCGGTACATGTATGTTCAGAACCTATTAAACCGCTTTCACACGGGCGTTAAACGCGCGCCTTTCGTTCGCATAAAATGCCCGTGTGAAAACGCTTACTCGTATATAGTAATATATCAAGTTCATAATTATGTTGACTAGAAATCCCTGTCTTCCAATAATATAATTGATCTTGAGGTCAAAATAATGTAAACAAAATAAAAATGTATAGTACAGTACAGTAAGATACCATTTCTGTATACTGTACTGTTAAATTCGAGGGCAGAAAAATATGTTTTACTGTTATTTTCGAGGGGTTATAATTTTATAATAAGATCTGAAGCATAATAATATTATTATGAATTTGCTAACAGTTTTTTTTTTTAATAAAAAAAAAAGCCAAATTTTAGTTGTTAATTAAGTTTCATGTTATTAACTTGTTAAATTTAATAGCGATTATGTTTTATTGCAATCGCCAGGGACGTTGGGGTCAATTAGTCAAGCGCTTTAATTTAACCTTTAGTTAAACTTATTATCCGGTAATTCGTGTTTGCCATAATTATTTAACGAGGTCGTGTGTCTTATACAATATTATGCCATATAATAATAATTGTGCTGTAATTAACATTCCATTTTGCAGCAGATCACCACTTCAAAATTGGTTTTAATGGCTGTGTTGGCACCATTTAAGAATGTAGGCCCTACAGTAATTTTCAGTTTTCTTAGTTTTGAAAAGCCAAATTAATTAAATTCGAAAAAAAAAAAAACGTTTTTGATGTAAATGTACTGTAATTCAATTTTTCGTGATCGGCGATTTCAGTTTGAGTCTTTGATTTTCTATTAAGAAATTTTTTATGCAAACTTAATTTTGAAATTAAAATTACTTCGTGCATGATTAATATTTTAAATTACAAAAAAAGAATAAAATAATAATTCGTGCATGATTAATACAGTATTTTAAATTCCAAAAAAATAATAATAATAATTCGTGCACGTTTAATTTTGAAAAGTTTGATGATTTTACGTGCAATTTAAATTTAAATTTTTTGGAAATAATTTTTAATTAGTTAGTGAAATGTTTTTAATTTTAAACATTGTTTATGCAGAATCAGGTTTTTAGAATACGTTGACTGATTTGGTATCATAAATTTGTTTACATGTAAACTAATTTTTTTTTTTAATCTAACATTTAACAGTATTTTTTTTATTTTATTTTTTTATTACAGGCTTAAATTATTTAATGGAAAATCCGGTTCTCTTTCTGTATATTCAATTAATTAAGATTATAAATGCATAATATGATAATACGGAAGTTACGCTCGATTAGTACAAGGCCAACTTTTTACTGATAACTACATGTAAAAAAAAACAACGTTAACGATAATAAAAACAGTGTATTTAATTATGTTCAATTACAAAGTTAGAGTAGTAACAAACAAAAAAAAAGCCTTTTTAACATGTTAATCTATTGGAGTTGTCCGATTAGTTGCTAAACTTTTATTGACAGGAATAATTGGTTATGTCAAGATGTAAAGAAACGTATTTGAAATACAGTAACTATAATTTGAAGGATGGGATGAATCGAAGCGTAAACTCTTGAATCTCGTTTGAATGAATAAATCATGGATTATTTCAAACTTTTAAAAGAGTAGTTTTTTTAAAAAAAAAAAAAAAGGAAGAAAAAGATGTAAATGTTTTATGTTGCTTCCGCGCTCGCTTTTAACTCATTAAATTTTTATTGGCTGCGTCGAGTAGAGCTGTTACTCGCACGAGGGGGAAATTAATAAATTATTTAATTGAACACTCAATTTGCTAAATTTTTAATTCCAAAAATTCCGTTTCACAAAAATTCTCGCTCAATTAAAATTTACGCAAAATTAAAAATAAAAAAGGATGTAACGACACAAATTTAAAAACATTTGCAACTTTTTTTATTACTGTATTACATGTATTTTTTTGCGTGTTATTAATATTTTTAATATCTGCACGGTGCTTTATTTAAATTTTTTTTTTAAAAAAAATGTTTTATTATTTTTGTTACCGGTATACTTAAATAATTTTCCAGTTAAATAAAAAAGAAGAAAGAAAAAAAAAAATAACAAAAACCTAAATTGTGCAGAATTGAATGAAATCCTACCTCTCGATGGTAAACAATAGCAGTAAATTATTATTTCCACCCCCTCAGAAAAACAAACAAAGTAAAAGCAAGTGTCAGTAATAATTACCCATAAAGGTCAAAAAAACACGTTGGCGAACATTACCGGTGGAAAGAAGTAACAAACGTGAGCTTTAATAGGAATAGGTTTTTTATTATTTTTTTTTAATGGACTAATACCGGTAATATTATTATTATACCGAGCAACAGCATCATGTTGAATAATGAGTGTACGGCGTGTTGTTTGTGAGAATTTCCCTCTATTGTGAAAACGAAAATGGTTCACTCATCTTTCGTTCGCGTGTGTTATGTGTGAGCCATCAAATTCTCTCTCTCTGTTTGGCGTCTCTTTTTCAAGGCTTTTGTGTGCGAACAGGAAGAGATAAGGTGAGCACGTGTTTGAGCAGGTGCAAACTGAAGACACGTGCTATTCACGGTCACTTCCCTCCAACCATCTTCATCTTTGTATGCAAAGTCAGATTGTCAACAAAATAAACTTGAATAGCCAAAATATGAGGGGGGAAAAAAATGCTCTTCAAATTTATTTTTTTAAAAAACAATGACCAATTTATATATAAAAAAAAACAATGATATAGCCTACTCGTAAATTTAAAAAGCGACAAGTAAAGCGTTAAAAATCAGGAGGGGGAAAAAATTCTAAGAACAATTTTTTTCTAAAAAAGAAAGAAAAAAAGAAAGAAAAAAAAGTTGTTAATCTAAAAAAAAAAAAAAAAAAAGCAAGCAAATTCTGAAAAGTGACCAAAATTTAAAAATATAGTGAACAGAACCAAAATATGACATTGACAAAGTCCTAAAAATAAATAGCGACTAACTCCTAAGTAACTTTAAAAAGACATACATATCTTTTAAAAGTTTAAAAACTTCATCAATCGTTAAATCTTGGTTAAACTATGACGAACAAATTTAGAATTAAATTTTAAAAATTATCAAAATTTAATGAAACCAACTTTTATATGACAGTAACCAAATTAAAATAATAGTGATTAATTATTTAAAAAACAAACAAACAGTAAAAAGTAGTTTGTTCAACAGGAAATAAGATTAGAAAAATTTTAAACATAATCTTTTTGATGTTAATATCATTTCGTCTTGGGTGTCATTTCTTGTATAAAAAAAAAAGCAGTAAGCGCACATTTTTTATTTTTTTAGTTTGGTCCGCTGATTTCACGTAATTTAGTAGCGGAAAACGCAATGATATTTTCATCATACACGGCGTTCCGTAAAAAATTGATGACACGTGATGCATCCTCCTCATCTCATCCCGTTGGTAACGATGGGGTTGGCAGGATGGGCTGCACGTGGGGTTTTCAAGTGCAAAGAACGCTACTGTATTGTTCGGAATTACCGCGGGGAAACTGACGACAAATAATAATTCTGGACGATCGTTTGAAGATGAACGAGGAAGTCGGGAAATGGCACACGCTCTGTTTCTATTTTAATTCTTTTTTTTTTTTTTTCTTACGTTACACGAACATCAAGTGTCGCCATTATTTTGTTTTTTTGAGAGACATGCACCGTGAATTATATTATATAGAAAAAGACGGTTAGGTATGTTTTTTTTTGCTCTCTCATTAAATTCGACTTCCGCTAACGTTTTACTGAGTGTACATAGCGTGAATAACATTACACTTGTTTTTGTAACAGACAGTGTTATTTTCTAACGTTCGAAAGGAACTTGACATAGTTTTTTTTTTCAATGTCTCTGTCACCGAAGTACAAAAATACCATGCACAGCACTGTGTATAATAGGCCTATAACGCATACACAAAATCTTTTCTTGAAATCTTTTAATTGATTCAAATACACTGTATTGAAAATGAGTGCAATATTATTTATGCAATTAAAATTAATATTGTTGTAATATTATTTTCTATTTTGGATCAATTTAACATTTTTAGGTTCTTACATTCTTAGAAAAAAAGTCAGTTTCTATTGCATTATTTCATTTAAAATTTTTTTTTTTGACAAAAAATATTTTATTAAGTTACTGTTAAAGTTTCCACAATAGTAATTTTTAAAATATCTAATAATTACTCAATTTTAAAAGCGATTAAAAGCATATAAATAATACATACCGGTATCTGTTTACCAAAATTATTACAGTATTATTATGCTTGGTTAAATAGAATAATAAACAAATGTAGAAGTTATACGGTATGCCAGTTGTTTACTAGTTTTAATGGCAGTATCGGTTTTTTGACGGGTAGTTTCCCCATTTAATTATCCAAAATAGATTAATTAACTGTGTCGTTTAATTAATCAGATTAATTGAAAATTAAGTACCGTAGCGTAAAAAAAAAAGAAGAAGAAAAACAAAACAACAACAACAAAAAAAAAAACATTTCACTGTGAACATTGTTTTTGATTATGAATGGGTTAATTTCTCGCATTCCAATTTATTCTAATCTTCACGGAAGATATTATTCCCGTTGATTCCCCACACTAAACAATCGCGCATTTTATCACGTAGCGTTTTCCCATCGCAATTCAATGGATTAATTAAGCCGAATAGTCTCACAGTTAACGTTGCTGTGGTTTTCATCACAAACAACGGTTGTTTCCTAATAGGGAGGATTGGTAGGGTACTAGAGGGAGGGGGGGGGGGGAGTTACGGGAAGAGACAAGAGTTTCGTGTCGAAACTCCTCCCCCTCGCAACCGTATCTCGGGTGAGTAAGTAGAGCGCCTGCGCCAGGTTGCTATAGTCGCCAGAAGCAGCGAAATCGGAAAAGATGGTCTTTCGAAAAGCTGTTCAATCGAGATGGAGAAATTAATTAGGATCAACTCGGAATATACTACGACATAAACATGAATAAAGACGCGGAGAATGTGAAATGCAGGAAAGTTGAGGTGAGCGGGGAAAATAAAACAACCTGAATTTTATTCGTAATAATGGCGAAGGTGGTCGCGCGGAGGAAAAGAGAGATCATAGCACGGAGAAGGAAACAAAAATGGCGGATGATCTAGCTTTTTCGTTTAATTCTTTTTTTGTTTTTTTGTTGAAAACATTTGCGTGGCGAATTTTCTAATTATATAGATTGGGTTAAACTTTTATGCTATAGTTAAATGTGTTTAAAGAGTTAATGAAAAAAAAATGAGTTGAATGTGTGAAGGTGAAAGCGAAGGAAAAGGTTCACTCACCTTTCAAGTTGAAAAAGAAAATCCTCGAGCAATAGATTCATGACGTATCGAGAGTGGGTGCACGTGCTGAATTATGCAGGTGCCGCGATGAAGTTTATGGAAATACATATATAAATACTATAATGGACACGTTGATGGTATGAAAAAAAAAAAAAGTAAAAATAAGCATATAGAATGACGTTGGAGAAACTAGTTTGAATTGGGATATTTTGAGATGAATGAAAGCGAATGTATGAAATTGCTAAATACAATGTATACATGTACCGGTACTCAAAATATATTTTTAAAAATAAATTATAAATACAGAATTGAAACTTATTCAAGTAAAATTTGAAACAATTATTGTAGCGCGGTGTAGTGATTAAAAAAGGTATTTTATTGAGATATAAAACTTTTAATAATGTAGTTATTTTAACGAGGATTATAAATTGGGACAATAATTATTATTATACTAGTGAAATAGTAAACCTGAAACAATTATTTTAATGAGGTTAAATGAGTAAACAGTTATTTTAGGAAGTTGTGAACATGTAAATTGTAATTATTTTAGTTAGGTACCGGTATTACACCTGATATTTTTTTCCTCGTTCTTCTGCATAAGTAAACTTCTAATGTGGTTGAGATGTTGACTTTAGCATCAGAACGATTAAAAAAGCTTAACCGCAAAATCTCTATTGATAAAAACCGTAATCTATTATTACGCATTGCATGGGAGTACTGTACATACTTTATAAAATTGTTATTTTATTGATTTATAATTTAATATATAATTATTAAATAAGAACTTTATTAAATTATAATATTTAGATGATTGTACTGGCAAATTATAGCACTTGAAAAAATTAATTTGCTGTTATTACTTTGACATGTACTTAAAAAAGAGTGATTTAGTGAAATTTATTACTGAAAACAGCTATAAAAAAAAAAACCTGGTCTCAGCGTTTTTGAATCTCTCAATGAAATATTGTATTAAAAATTCTGAGTTTGGTGTGTTTTCTTTCTATTTACAGTTATTGGCCATCTGTAGAAATAGTTTGGAGTTTGCAAAAATGCCTGTTCGGCGGAACGCTCCGGGATGGTGCAGTTGCTTTCAGAGCAACGAACCTCCTGAAATTACTTATAAAGTTGTGGAAAATGGAGGCGTGGTCAACTTGCAGCCTCTCACTCCAACTCAACCAATGCCCGAAGACGATGAACTTAATGCGAAGTTTGCGGAGCTCGTGGTACGATTTTTAAATTATTAATCTATAAATTCGATGGATTTTATTGATTAGCGCATAATAATTTTTTAGGACGAGCTCGATTTAACCGCTCAAAAAAGGGAAGCCATGTTTGGTTTACCTGCAGAAAAGAAATGGCAAATTTATTGCAGCAGGAAAAAGGTTTGCTTTTCGAATAAATAATCAATTTCAGGTTAAAAATTTTATTATTATAGGATGAAACGGTCAGTGTTTCTACTCATTATCCTGATTATTATATTGAAAAAGTTACAGCTATGTCGATGGTATTTCAATTTAATTTTTAAAAAAACATTGATGTTGATAGAAATAAATTTTATTTAAATATAGCTATTATTCCCTCAAGATCAAGATGAATTGGCGGCAAGAACAAAACAGTTAGATAGTTTAAAAACGGCTTTGAGAACACAACCTCACAGGTAAAAATATTGAAAATAATTTTTTTTGGAAATCACTAATTTAGTTACCTTATATAATATTTTTTTTTAAATTATAGCTTTGTAACTCGATTTATTGAACTTGAAGGACTTTCATGTTTACTTAATTTTTTAACTAATATGAATTACGATACAAGTCAAAGCTCATTACACACTTCAATAATTGGATGTTTTAAAGCATTAATGAATAATTCGGTATGTCGATAATGAAATAAATGTAAGGTTTCATTTAAAACGCAACATTATCATAATTTAAAATTTTAAAAAGTTTTTTTTTTTTATTTATTTATGGTTTTTTATTTAATTTCTTTAATTTTTTAGCACCGCTAGAAAATTTAAAATTTAGGTAATTTTGTACTTAAATGTTTGCTTTTTATAAAAACTTTACAAAATTTTAATGGATTATTGCGTTATAATTGAAACACCAGATAAAATAAAACTTATTCTAATATATTAATTTTATTTAATAGAATGGTCGTTCTCACGTATTAGCTCATCCAAACAGTATCGATATCATTGCTCAGGGTTTAGGTTCGGAAAACATTAAAACAAAAATTGCAGTGTTAGAAATTTTAGGCGCTGTTTGTCTTGTGCCTGGTGGTCATAGAAAAGTATTGGATGCAATGCTGAATTATCAAAAGTATGCATGCGAGCGCACAAGATTTCAGGTAAAATTTCACCCTATGTGTAAAATCAATAGTTAAACTCTAAAAATTTTATATTTACAACTTTTTAGGGCATTATCAATGATTTAGATAGAAGTACGGGGATTTACAGAGATGAAGTGAACATGAAGACAGCTGTGATGTCTTTTATAAATGCAGTTTTGAATTATGGACCGGGACAAGTGCGTGTTTTTTTGTTTTATCTTTTTAAATTATTTTTTTATTACCGGTATTTTTTTTAATTATTTTAGGATCATTTCGAGTTTCGAATCCACTTGCGTTACGAATTTCTAATGTTAGGAATTCAACCAGTTATAGATAAACTTCGTAGTCACGAAAATGAGACTTTAGATAGGCATTTAGATTTTTTTGAGATGGTGAGAAATGAAGACGAGAAGGAATTAGCTCGACAGTATGATAAAGTAAGTTCACAATAATAATTTTGTTTTAAAAAATGAGAAAACTAAAATCTCGTAAATTATGATTTTTTTTTAAACTTTTCCGGAAATTAATTTTAAAAATTTACGTGAGGTTTTCTACACCAATGGCACATCTTTTGAAACTTCTTTTCTTGGCTCAATTATTTAAATTTTTCTCATTTTTTATTGCAAATTTCTGAATACTCTATGAGCAGTCATTTTAATATTTTTTGTTATTTTTATTAGATTCATATTGATACCAAAAGTGCAACTTCTATGTTTGATATTTTAAAAAACAAACTAAATCATTCACCTGCTTATGTGCATTTTTTATCTCTTCTGCAACACTTTCTTTTGCTACCTAGTAGGCTACAGTATAGTATTATTTATAAAAAATTAAGACTCAAATTACATTAAAAGGAAAGAAATAATTATAAGAGTATGTAATTACTATACTCGTATATTAAGCGTTATCTGCATTATTTTGTCTGTGAGGACGACAAGGAAATAATAATAAAAAAAAAAATACCATTAAAATTGATTAAAGTTATAAAATATTTTACTATCGTAGTGTAGTATAATATTTGCTAATTGAGTTTAATTTATTAATAAATTATTTTTGTGAAATGTAATTTTCTAATTGAATTTTGAAACTTAGCTAATGGACGAACTTGCTCTCAGTATTGGTTGCTGTTCGATAGGGTTGTTCAGCAAATAGTTTTACAAAGTGGAAATCAAAATAATCCAGATGTGACTCCAATCTCAATCAACGTCAATGAAATAGTTCAATTGTTCGTATTGAAAAATGTCAACTGTAATGATAATTTCATTAATCAAAATTAAATTTTTTAGACTGGCAAAAGAAGAAGAATTATTGGAGGCACGCAACAAAGCCGAGTCATTAGAACGAGAAAATTCAGATTTAGCGACAAAATTAGCAAAAAAAGAACAAGAATATGATGTTAAAGTGCAGGAAAAGGTAAATCACAATAATAATGGTCGGTTAATTGCATAACTTACAATTTAAAAACTACCGGTAATTTAATTAGGATGATATGGAAGTTGCCGTTAATAAAATGAGAAACAAACTGGAAAAAGAATCTGTTGGTCACATGGAAGCTAAACAAAAGATAGCGGAACTGGAATGCAAAATGAATGAACTAACTATAATAGTAATAATATTTATTTCAAATATAATTTTAAAAAGAATTGCATTTTTTTAATGCTATTCGAGAATGATTTCAGAATATTTAACATCTACTCGTTTTTTATAAATGGTTTTAATTTCGTTATGTTTAAATTTAGATGGAAGCTGAGAAAGCTGAACGAATTCGATTGGAAAATATAGTTCAGGGTGGCAGTCTTCCCGATGATGCAAAAGTTGGCTTATCCCGTAAAATGCCTGAATTTGTTCCGGCGCCGCCGCCTCCTCCACCGGCACCTTCAATATTCAATGGTGCTCCGCCTCCCCCTCCTCCTGGACCTCCGCCACCTCCAGCGCCAAGTACCTGTTAAATTCATATTATTTATGTATATAATTTTTTTTATAAATATTTGTTTTAGGTTGTTTATCAAATTCAAGACCAGTTGCGTTTAAAAAGAACATTCCAAAATCTAATAATCCTTTGAAATCATTTAATTGGTCAAAATTGCCCGACGTACGTTAGAAGAGTCTTATGTAAAAATTGACTTTTAATTCAATATGATAATATTTTATTACAGAGTAAACTTCACGGCACTGTTTGGACCGATATTGATGACTCCAAATTATATCGAATAATTGATCTAGAAGATTTTGATCGCACTTTCTCCGCATATCAAAAGCAGGTGAAATAATCGCATTAATTATTTAGATTGGTGTTTAGATTTAAAATTATATTTAAATATTAGAACGATGGGTCTGTTGAAGATTTGTTAGTTGGAAAAACTCGTTGTCGCGAGTTTTCAGTAATTGATGGGAGAAGGGCTCAAAATTGCACAATTTTACTTTCCAAGTTAAAAATGACTAACGAAGAAATATGCAAGGCAATACTAAGCATGGACAGCAAGGATCAGCTACCGAAAGATATGATTGAACAGGTTTTAAATTTTATTGTAAAAATATAACTTGGGTTATTTTGTTTTAAATTTATTATTTTTCGTTTAGATGTTAAAATTTATTCCAAGTATGGAAGAGAAGGCTCTATTAGATGATCATAGCACTGAAATAGAACAGATGGCAAGAGCTGATAGATTTCTTTATGAAATAAGCAGGTAGCATTTAGTTTTTGTAATGTCATTTAAAAAAAAATTACATTAAAATTACCGGTATTATTTTATAGGATTAATCATTACGAGCAAAAACTCAGAACTCTATTTTACAAGAAAAAATTTAGTGAAAGAATAAACGATTGCAAACCTAAAGTTGCAGGTATAGTGAAAATAAAAAAATATATTATTTAGACTTTTACTTAAAAATTTATTTTTTAGCTGTCACTGAAGCTTCAAAGGAGGTGCAACGCAGTCGACGATTGAAACGCATTTTGGAAATGGTGTTAGCTTTTGGAAATTATATGAATCCTGGTCAACGAGGAAATGCCAGCGGCTTTAAACTGGTCAGTCTCAACCGAATAATTGACACCAAGTCCAGTTTGAACAGGAGTATGAATCTTCTTCATTATCTTGTAGATACTTTAGAAAAACAGGTAGAGTTTTTAATTTAAACGTTTCTTAGCAATAATGTTGGCAATTTTGTTTTCACATTTTTTAATATAAACAGTTTAAAGACACTTTGCGACTGGACGAAGATGTGATACACGTGTGCAAAGCCGCCAAAGTCAAGTACATAATTTATTATTATTATTTAATAATATTTAATATATCGACACTGGTTTTAATTAATTTTCTCTTTAGCATGGTCGAGTTAGATAAAGATATAAACTCTTTAAGGAACGGTTTGAAAGAAATTGAAAAGGTAAATTTATAATCAACGGGCATTAAAGAAAATTTACATAAATGTAATGATAACCCAAATCCAATTTTAGGAACTCGAATTTCATCGCAAACAACCTTTAGTTGTTGGAGATCGTTTTGTTCCTGTAATGAAAGAGTTCATTACAACGGCTACCTATAATTTCTCCGAGTTAGAAGATTCATTCTTGGACATGAAATTGAGGGTATGGTTTGATTTTTTGAATACGTGACGTGCAATTTAATATTCATGTTTTTTTTTTATAGTTTGAAAAAGTAGTCAAGTTGTTTGGGGAAGATCCATCAGCTATTCAACCTGATGAATTTTTTGGCATATTTGATGCATTCCTCACGAATTTTAATGAAGCCAAACAGGAGAACGAAAATTTTAAAAGGAAAAAAGAGGAAGATGAAAGAAGAGCCAAACAAGAAATTGAAGTAACTACAAATTAGCATTTTGTCAATGCTTTAAAAAAATATCAATTTTAATTATACTTTTAAGAAGAATAATGCTATACTTCCTCAAACAATTATATGTATACATTGCTGAAATAGGTTAACATATTCTTTTAGAGCATTGGCCATACGAGACTATATAAAAAACAGTTTTTTTCATAAAAGTTTTTACCGAATTTTAGATAAAGAAGCGTGTTCAAGAGAGAAAAGATAGTATAACAGAGACTAAAACAAAATTGGTTAGCGTAATAAAAAATGGCCATACGAATGGATACACCAATGGAGGAAATGAAAAAGGAGATTTCGATGATCTCATCTCGGCTTTGAGGACAGGCGACGTTTTCGGCGAAGATATGGCGAAATTAAAGCGAACTAGACGTCGAATAGGCTCTACAAATCATTCTCCGGTTCACAACGGTCTAGTCAGGGAAGACAGCAGAGAAAGAAATACAAAAAAAATTGTTAAACACAAAATAATTGCATAAATAATACAGCATAAATTGAAGAGAATTTTTTTTGGTTAATCTAGTCAATTGCCCCTAGTGGTTTCTGTATGGTGTTCCAATGTAAATTGAAATCATATCTTTTTTTTAAACATTAATTTATTTCAGATCTGTTTTGTTTTTGTGCCAAATTAGATCGAAGATTCGCGCTGGATCTCTTAATAATAATTATTATTATCTCGCAAATTTATATCAATTTGTATATTGTTTTTTTTTTGTACTGAAAATTATTGTTAGTGAAATTTTAAATTTCAAAAAAATTTTCTATATGTATTTTTTTTGTTTTTTTCCGTATATTTCAAGTTAGATTAGTCAAGACATTGGTTGAGGCGTTTTTTATAAATGAAATTGGTTTATAAAACAGCTTTTGATATTGTCAAGCAAACTTAATTCCGAAATAAAATATTTAATAAAAATAAAATTAATAAAAGCCTATATTATTTTTTTAAAATAAAATTATTTTGTAGCCTACTATAAATACGGTATTAAATTTATATTCGAATAAAAAAAAATTCACGATAAGCTAACACAGGTGGGATCACTGTAAAGCATTCACGGCCAAGGGTTGGTAGTTAAAGAGCTCTCGCCAAAGAGTGATCAGTTAAATTATTCGCCGATAAACGATTCACGACACATTTTACCAACCTAATCTAACCGCGCTATGAAGAAGTGAACAATTTGTCCTAAACCCTTTATCCATGAACCCTTTGTCGTGAACCGTCTGACGGCACATCGCGTCACATACCGCGTCTTTCTTCTTTTCCGCCATCTTTAACATTTCCCGGTGTAGGAGTGTGAATCAGAACAGTTGTTTACCGGAAACTTTTACTCAAGTTGGAATTTCGCGTAACCTTCAGTACAGAAATGAAAAGTAATTATCAAGTTTTCGCGTGTAATATATACTGTACTGTGCATAATAGGAAATTGACCAAAAGAGCATGCACATTTGATTAATTTGGTGAGTAAACAACAGTTAATAATACCCGTATAATCAAGTTAATACTCTATGTGTATGCCATGCGCGTCATGCAGATCTTTTTTTTTTATCGTTGAAAATACATCATTAAAACTACTGTAACTACAATAATTGAGCGGTTGTTAGAATGGTTTTGTCTTTAATTAGAGGACAGTAGCCTACTGTATTTGACAAATAAGTAGGCTTAATAGAAACATTAGCAACAAAATTGATTTGCGATCATGTAGCCTATAGTCAGCCATTTTAAATACAGCACTGTAGGGTACGACGTGGCACCTGTAGACTACGTAGTATTGTCGTTGAGCATTTGATTACGAATAATTGTTTTATTAATGCTAAATCATTCATCGTCCAATTTAATTAAATCTTCAGAGTTATGGTTTGTGGAATATAACTTTAAGATTAAATTCCAGGTTTATAAACAGTATTTTAAGATTTTGTGGTCTATGACTTTCGATTATGAGATTTATTTTCGAGAACCCGAAATATGAGCCAAAATATTTCGGGTTCTCGTGTATCACACGTTGAGAACCGCCTGTTAATTATTGAAGGATATATAAGAAATTCTTCGGTTTTCAACGTCACAATCGTGTTCTTAATTATTTTAATATTGCATTTTTATTAAAAGGGGAAATTTCAAGATTCATTAAAATGACTTTACAGTACATGCAAAATGACTATAGTAGGCAAAATGACTATACTAGGCAAAATGATTATACTAGGCAAAATGATTATACTAGGCAATACAGTTATTATTATTTTTTTTCTGTTTTATTTCCTTAGTTATAATGGTAACTTGAAATCTTTTAATTGAAGATAACATTGTTTGCTTGTTTTTTGAATTTTCGTACGTAAGCAAGATTTATTGAAATTTGTAAAAGGTTACTGAACATAACGTAAAATTATTGTGAAGGTCAAACGTTGAAAAGTCCACAAATTTACAGAAATATGGTTTTTTTTTTTTTTTAATAACAATTTTAATTTTTTTCTACAAACTGAGTTTTTCTTCTTCTTAGAAAATGTTTTTGATAGAATTTTTTTTTTTTTAAAACTTTCAAATTTCTGTTTAAAATATTTAATTCTGACTTTATTACTTTGTTACTGGAATTTTCACCCTACCGGTATATATTTTTTTCTTTTTTAATTTTTACATTTTATTTAACTTTTAAAATACTGTACCGGGTATGCTAAAAATAAATGTGTTTCTTCAACGCCGGAATTGAGTGTTTCGAATTAGTTCGTCAACACTTTGAATCACAACGTGAATCATTCGGGTGACAAATAGCGATAATAAACAACATATTTTAGCCAAATTATGATACTAAATTTAAATTGCATTACAAATTCATCAACAACAACAACAAAAAAGAAATTAGTATAGTACCGGTATTATCAAATATTCTTTATCGCTATATTTTCAATTCACCTGTCGCGTGATTTATTTCTGTCATTTAGTTAATAAAAACGTGAAGGTCAACGATTTGCTTACATTTTTCTTTTTTTTATATATACCGGTAATCTTTTAATTTTTTTTTATACAATTTTTTTTTTTTTTTTTTTGGTTTGCTGATTATAATTTTTCGTGGTTATTATTCGAGCAATTTCATCTGAAAGATGGCGTTTAGATTCCTGGAAGCGTCGGAGTCGTCTACGTCCAGACGAATATTTTGATCTCAGGGAGGAAATTAAAGGGAAGGTTATTTATAGTTAATGCTTCTCCCTGTCTAATCACATACTCGTACGTGGATTTCCATCTGCACTTTTTGTTATGCGAGTATGTAAAAGCAGGCGAGCAGGACCGGATTTTTGCTAACCGAGATAGGCCTTCAGTTCAGAATAATATTATATAGAGTATAAAGTTAGGACAAAAATATATTAAGACTAAATTTAACTCGTTGATATTTTTAATTTTTTTAGAATATTTATTAATATTTTTTTTTTTTAAGTTTTTAACAATTGAAATTTTTGTTTGTTTTTTTTTAGAATTTTTACTTCTGAAACAGAATTTAGAGTAATTTTTTTTAAATTATATTTTGGCTTTATTATTTAAAATTGTGGTGTATTAATTTGGTTGCTTGAATTTTGTTGGCGGAAATTTTGTTTAGTTTTTTTTTTTTTTTGAGATACCGGTACTGTATTGATGTTTTTGGGTAAAAGTTTAAGAGTAGAATTTAAGTTTATTTGCAAGATATTGCCATGTTCTGTTCCAAGTTTTTAATTGATTAGAACATGGGGTTTTTTTTTTTGGAAGTTTTGGTTTGTTCGAATTTCTACATTATTTTGTTTATTTGAATTTTTGGACATGCCAAGTTTTTAATTTTTGGGCGTACGAGCGCATTTTGCGTTGATTCAATTTTATTCTTTGATTTACGAGATTATTTGATTCATTGGCACTTCTATGAAAACAAAAATAAATAAAATCAAAGTTTTACATTTTAAAGCTTAGCTTAGTTAAAATGTTGGTTTTCTGAAGAGTTTTAATTTTTTGTTTTATTGTACTAGTTTACAAAGTACCTTATTAATATAATTCAAAAGGCCCTACCGTATTTTAGATTTTTCCTTGTTTTGATTTTAGATTTTTGCTTTATTTTGATTATCACCCAATTTTATTAAACATAAAGTCCTATCTTTTCGGTTTATAATTTCGGCTTAAGATGGGATATTAGGCGAAATCCTAGCCTGGCGATCGTGTGCTAGGTAAGTGGGTTGGAATGGAAAAGGTGGTAATGGACATAAGTTATGGACTTGATAGCGGGTTATGTTAAATACGAGTTTAGGCGGAATTGTTTGATTTCTGGGAATTTAATCGAGAAAGAAAGAAAGAAAAAAAAAATGTGACAAAATGTACAAGCCATTGCTTTCGCCGTTCTTGTTGTGCTGGTTGCCTATGGCGATGCAGTGCTATAAATAATCATTTTGCATTCAAAAATAACATTCGTCGAGGCTTTTATGTTCAAAAATTGAAAAGAATAAATAAACTTAGACAAACATTGTTTTTTTTTATATACAGTATACCGTATAATATATTTTAAAAAACATTATCAAAATTCGAGACATAACAAAAGCTTACTTAAACACTTGAATTATATTAATTTTACTCTTTATTAGAAGGATTAAATTTTATAATAGAAATTATAATCACTAGTTTTGATAAAAAAAAAAATATTGTTTTTTAATTGCGTGTGGTAAATGAACTTGTTATTGTCAATACATATTTTTTTGGTTCTACGATGTACTTATAAAATGTTTGAAAGAATGAAAAAACATTTAAAGCTCGTTTAATCGATGTTTGCGGCAAAACTCTAGTTAGTTATTCCATGTTTATGTGTCTACAACAATAATAATTAGAAACTAAAAATGAAAAAAAAAAAAGTTTTTTCTATCAATATTACAGTTTTTTTCTTCTTCGCTTTCTACGATAGTTAAACCAGTCATTAATGCGTCTATTACAATCTTCACTTGCATACTAATTTTTTTTTATTTTTTTAATCAACTTTAATTGATGTTAATAATTTTATTTTTCACAGATAACTAATTGAAAGGGAGGGGAAAAAAATTGTTTTTGATCTTTTTCATAATCTAGTACCGGTAATTTAAAAGATTGAAATTGAACATTCAACAACAACAACAAAAAAGAGCTTATTTCTTAAATTCAAATTTTATTTTTTTAAAAAAAAAATGTGATTTTTATTTTTTTCTTAAGACGAAAAAAATCATGGTTTATTTTTTGATTATCTTACTTAGAAAAGTGATGGGAAGAAAAGCTTTTTTTATCTAAATTTTTATCTTCTGGTATTGATCACATCGGGTTTATCACATACCCGTAAATGTGCGTACCGGTAAACCCTTTGACTACTAAAATTTACCAACGTCAATCTGACGTCACCAGATGAAGGAGTACAGATGCACTAGGCTTGAGATTGGTATGGTTACTGAATTATTAAGCAGCATTTTGGAGGAGGAGGAGTGGAGGGGGGGTGTTTGGGGGGGAAGTGGGTGATGACGTTAAGAATAAAATAATGAAAGTGAAAGCTCTAAAGGATTGACCTTCTGCATTTAAGCTGATGTTACACGAACGCTGAAACAAGTGTTAAGACCAGACTTTAAATGGGGGGGAGGGGGTTAAATTTGTTAAATAAATAACTAAATGAGCCTTTTCTTTAAAATGGCGAACTACTATTAACAATACTCAATAAAAAAAAGAATTGAAAAGTTAAGCATAATTTTTTTTTTTTTTGAGGTTAGTTTTTCCGAATGTTATTAATTTAAGTGTTTTGTTTATATACGGTATATATTATACAGTACATGTATTAGGTATTTTTCGTTAATTATTAGAAAAGGGTGTTTATTGTGGTATTTTATTTTCGTCGTAGTTTTCATTTTCTAAAATGTGTCTAAAAGCCTTTCTTGGAAAGTTTTGCCAAAAAATCAACCATGTGAAAACAGCGTTGTGCGCATGTGTGACCTCGTACAATTGACCCATTAACTAAAATGACGGACATAAATTACATCTTCAACCAATTAACCAATGGCGGAAATTGTATCTGCACTTCCTTTTCAATCAAAACATTAAAGACGCGGCGTTATTTGCATAGGAAATATTTTAATACTAATTTCGAAAAAAGAAATAGAAGAAAAAACAAGTTTAAAGCGGGATCGATTTATAGATTGTTAAATTAAAAATATCTGAAATTTAAAAACTTAATTTTAAAAAAAAAAAAAAAAAAATTATTAATAATAGAAAAGAGGAAAAGAGAGAAAAATTTCATTTCCAATAGCTCCATTAATTTTGACCTAATTGAAATTAATTTTTTTTTTTAAAAAAATATTAATTTTACTTTTTTAAAAAAAAAAAAAAGGAAACCAGTTATTTATTGAACGTTTAATCGATGTGGGGGGATAATTTATTTGCCAAGTGATGAAGGGTTTTTTTTTTGGTGGGCAACGTAGATGACGTCATTTCGAATAGATTGTGTATTTGAGGGTGAGTTAAGTTGTCCGATAGGTGGCGCGCATTATTGTATTATGTAAAGATGATACAAGCAGGGGGAGTTTTTGAGCTTGGGAAGGGGAGCGAGTGGAGTGAGTGAGGGAGAGAGAGAGAGAGGAGGGATTCCTTTATCTATGAGTCGGTGGTTGTTGCATCTCATTCCATGTTTTGCTTTTGGTGTACGAGCACAGCACTCACACCCAACACCACGGCCAACACAAGCCAAACACCGGGTTTGTGCGTTGACGTTTTCGCCGGTTACGAGAGACAAGCCACAGTGGATGCGACCATGTCAACGTAGAAAACCGTGAGCCGTGAGAAATTCAACGAGGGGTTTTTCGAAAAAGTTGTTAAAAAGTTTTATGTAACATTTTTTTTTTTTTTGGGGAATTTTTTTTTTTTACTGTTTTTATTTTTTTTTTATTATTATTATTTTTTTCTTTAGTTATTATTATTTTTTTTTTGCGAACTTGGAAACCCTCATGGAGGAAATAATATATATTTTTTTCTATCTCTATCGGAGTTTTTAAGTTTTTTTTTTTTTTTTTAAGAAAAAGTAAAAAAAAAAGCAAAGCAAAACATAGTGAGAAATTTTACGAGAGTGGAATTTTTTTTAAGCCTCCCGCGTGTGGTGCGTACGGATTGAGAGAGAGAGAGAGAGTAAAAAAAAATGTGTTTTTTTTCTGCTTCTTCTTCTTTTAAAAGTGAAAAAACTACAAAAATATTTTGTGAGGGGTGTGTAAACGATCTATTTTATACCACTTTTTCAACCCATTACTTTTAAAATACCTCTTTTTTTTTTTGCATTTTTTTTTTCTGGAAAAGGAAAAAAAAAAAAAAGATAAGAAGATAACACCCAAAAACGTTTTTTTTATTATTATTTAAAACTTCTATTTTTCCGGTTATATATATTTTTTTTCTTCTGACTTCCTTTCGGTGTAAGAAAAAAAAATTCGCTTTCAATTATACACGAACTTTTTTGAAGAAATGATTCGCGCGTAAAAATGTTCCTCCTCGAGTAGAAAAAAAATTTAAAAAAAAAAGAAAAAAAGTTATGTCATGTGCGTTGACATTTGACAGCGAAATGTCGGTGGACGAACAAGTCGCGCCGCGATCGCTCTCCATTTCTCGGCATCGAACTGAAAGGCGCGAGGAGGAGGAGACGACGCGGCGTCGGTGCGACGATCGGCGGTTGTTGCGGCGGTACGAATCCAGCAGCAGGACTAAACTGCTGGTCAAACCTTCGCTACAACTACTACGTTCGTGCGTGTTGGCGGTGAATGACATTGTCTGCAAAAGATCAATGGATAAGAGGCTGCTGCTGCTGCGTTACTCGGCCAACTGCCGGCATCTTCGCCGGCGGCGGTATTTTAGGTGGATTTTTCTCACCTTATTCATGTTATTTACAGTTTGTTACGCTCAAGTGACGCCTCGAGAAGAGAGACATCGAAATAGTAATAATAATAATAATAATAATCATCATAGGATGAATAATCAAAGAAGATGCCCGAACTGTATGGTGCCGACGGATGACGCGCAGAGACAGGCGGTGGATAATCTTCGAATCGAAACGATCAAAGTCAAGATTTTGAGCAAACTCGGTCTCAAACACAAACCAAATATAACTATGTCGATTCCGAGAGAAGTGGTTCTGGATACGCTGTGGAAAGCCGACGAAGGGATGGATCTCCTCAATCCGATGATGCAGGGTAACAAACCCAAAACCGATCCGGCGGATGATTATTACGCCCGGACATCCGAAATTATCACTTTTGCAGAACCAGGTAACCCATTTTTTTTAAATTATTTTTATTATTATTATTATTATAGTACTGTATGTAAAATGTCGGATTTTTTTTTTATTTTTTTTTCTTAAAAAAGTATTATAATTTGTTTTTTTAAGGCGTTCTAATAGCCTAGTTTATTAATTGAGATATGATAATGACATCGTATGGCCTTGATTTATATTCATATCTGGGCTACTGTAAGTGTCTGCTGTTAACGTTGTAACCTAAAAACGTTATTTTGATGCTCTATATTTTTATTTTTCATCAAATAATTTTATGATTCGATTCGTATATACTGTATTTCCGGGATAGCTTCTTTTTTTTTTTTTGATTTATTGTATGGTGGTAATGTTACAGGGTAAAAGTCCGACATTTTGGCTATTTTATTTCGGTACATTTTGCTACTTAATACTCCGATGTTTTTACAAAGGGTTATCGGTCAAGTTTAAGAATTAAAAAAAAATGGCTCAAATCGGGGTAGATCTTTTGGAACAGTTCTTTTTTTTTTTCTTCGTAGAGGTTATACGACGAACTTTGATAATGTCCACGCTGCATATCGTATCCGATTTTCTATAATAATTGTACTTTAAAACTTCTACTCCGACACATGTAGGCAATGTACAGTTCTAGACTAGACAATTCAAAAAAACTTTTTTTTTTTTTTTATTGAAGAACAATGTTAAATAATTGTTTGGTTTTTTTTTTTTAACTCGAAAGTAATTAATTTATGGTTTCTGGTGACACCAACGATCTCCATTAAGATTTGAAGATAAGCTATTATACACTGTGCAAGCACAATTTTTATAAAAACATTAGAAAAATTTCCAACAAACTAAAATACTTAGAGAGAAGGGAAAAATTTTGATAAAACAAAAATTCGAAGCTTTATTAATGTAAATTAAAATATGTGAAAGTAAAAACTTCTCGCAATTTAAAGTATCACATTTCGGCAACAGCAACAAAAAAATAAATAAATAAATAAATAAAATATTTAGACCAGCAAATAATTTAGCAGAGATATATATACTACAAATATCTGAATCTGTAAAAAAAAAAAAAAAGCCAGACACATTTAAAATCTAACAAAGCTAGTAATTTTGCCAATAAAAAACCCCGACGGGGCAAAAATCTAGACAAATAAAAATGTTTCCAAAAAAAAAAAAAGATAAGACGAAAAATCTCAAAATTTCTATGCAAATAAAATTATTCTTCTTACATTTTTTTTTTAATCACTGTAATTTATTTTGTTTCCGTATTTTCCTGCGGTTCGTTCATGTAGTCTAGTCGCTATTTTTTTTTTTTTTTTTTTTCCCTCTTTTTCGTTTTTATCGGTATGTCGGAATTCTAACTCCATGCAAATTGGTCGGCTTCATTTAAACTCTACATAACAGCAAAAATATAATTTTCAATCGATTGCCTCGTAATAACGCCTAAATTAGGCAGGCAGACAGAGCGCTAGACACAATCTATTTACCTGATATTGATCGAGATAGACAAATAAAGAGATGAAGAGTGGTTGTTGGTGTGTAAAGAGTTGAGAAGAGGGTATTTAAAAAAAAAAATACCAGGGATGGATGGATATATACATGTGTGTACACAGTTAGTTGAAAGGGTACAATTGCTTGCTGTTTGCTGGTAGATGGATACTGCGGTTATAAATGGGGGTCTGCTTTGAAAAAAGAACGAGAGAGCGCGAGAGAGAAAGTGAGACGGATAATGACGTCATCATTATGTAAGGAGGACGTGGTAATGTGTTGGAAGAATAAAGTAGGAAGTGAATGGATAGGAAAAGAAAAAGGGACTATTTGGCAAGGAGAAGAATTAGAAGCGCTTCCGCTATTTAACTGCGAGCGGAAGTCGCTGCCAAATTCATCCATCTTTGGACAGGTTTGAATGGTATGCGCAAAAGCAATTGCGCATGCGTAGGTAGGCACACACACACAAACTGTATATTAATACCTCGTTTTTACAATGTGTGCGCAAATAGTCCACTTTGCATGTCGACAAGATACTTAAAGGATCTTTTTTAAGAGGGCTTTTTTTCAGAGGCAATGAAAATGCATGGGTGGGTAATGTAGAAAAGTGGGGGATAAAAGTGTGGGGGAGGGTGATTAGCTCATCTGTCACACTGAGAAAAGCACAACTTAATATATGATCGATGAGGCCCCCTTACGCTTTTTAAAGGGGGGGGGGAATGAGAGGGGTGATGTAGGGTGGAAGATGGATATTTTATTTGTTTTATTTATTTACTTATATATATATTTTACTTATTTTGTTAAAGACTTAAAAAAAGAAATATCATTGTAGCAAGGGTGAAAAAATAAAATAAAAAAGGGGGTAAAGGATGGGGAGGGTGGAAGAACAATTGCATTAGGATTTTCTCGACGTATCTTATGTATGTTATTCGCAGACGTGACGCCGCCATTACACATCGATCTTTAAGCCATATCTCCACCACACATTGCTACAATTTACAATCTTGAAAAGAAAATGCTCGGGGGGAAAAATACATTCGAAATGATTAAAACAAATTATTAGTTGTTTTTTTTTTCTTTCTCCTTCTTCTACTTCTGGAATAATTACTAATAGAATATGAGTAATAAATTAAGCCGAGCAGCAAACAATTAACAGGCTTAATGAGTGATTAGTTTATATCTGGTTAATTGTGTGTGGTGGAAATATAATCGTTCACTTTCACTTTCCGACGACGAATCAGCTGCTGACTCAGCTTAATATTATAAGAAAAGAAAAAAAGATTTTTATTTTTTTTCTTCTTCTTCTTCTTCTTTTCTTTTCTTCTTTCTTTTCTGTGATGAAGAGATGTATCAGTGGGTGGATGAAGGGTGTCTCAAGTTGAAGTGTATTAAGGAGAAAGAGAAATAGAAGGGGAGTTGGAAAAAGGAATAACGGTTTTGGGTTGGGTGGGGTTTGGGTTGGGGGGGTAAAAGATGGGGGGGAAGTTTGGCAGGCCAGAAGGAGAGAGAAAAGAAAATGTAGGACAACGCAGCCTCCTTCCATAACAGTCCGAGGTGCATCTATGACTACTGTACACTCTCACTGTGGATGCTTCCTCAACTCATTCGTGCGCATATTTAAGAAATCACAGAATAATAATTTTCACTGCGGATTTATGGTGGATTGTTTTTTTAGTTGCTTAAGTTAATTTATTAGTCTCTTAAAAAAAAATTTTTAGTGCTTTTTTATTGGCACTTGAATTAATGCGTCGATAATTTATTTAAGCTTAGGTGAAATTTAACTAGCGAAAAATTAATTTTAATAATAATAAAAAAAAAAGACGTTAATGATTCTAATTTGCATTTGACGTTATCCCAGGAATATTCTTTACGCAATTCTATTGCTACTGCAGTTTTTACTTTATTCCGGACTATTCTATTTCCACTGCAGTTTTTACTCTCGTTCTATCGCTGCTGCATTTTACGTTATTCTGGATTATTTTTTTTTTATTGTTGCTTATTTTGTTCCGGATTGTTCGATTCATTCCCATTTTTATGTTAGCTAATTTTCGTACTTTTCTTAATGCTATTTATTTCATCCGGGTTGTATTTGATTATTATTATTTTTTTAAATTTAATTTTATCGCACGTTGTTTGATTTAATAATTCTTGTTGTTATGATAGCTAGCTGCGTTATCTGAATTTGGAATTTGAAAAATAAGCAAACAAGATATTATGCATAAAGAGCTTTAATAATTTATAACACGCGTGAAAATATTTATTTTTATGTATTGTTATGAAAATATAAGCCAAAATACGCCGTAGATTATTTTTTAAATATTAAATAAAATTGACGCAGTGTTGCAGAATTAAAGCATTTTTAGCCTCGCAGCTTCTTCTTACTGACGCGATTTAATTTTCATAATGTTGTAAATAATAGAAATTACATAATGTTAATTAATTATAATATCACGCATCCGTATCGGACAGTTTTCTATTGTGACTTTTTTTTTTTTTTTGCTTCGAATTTTATCGAACGTATAAACAGTATATGGCCGTAAAAACCTGAAATCAAACAAAATTCTTTTCATACTCGCGCAAACCTTAATAATAATAAATTATTGTAGATATGGTAATAAATTGCAGGCATGCACTCCGACTATTATTATATGCTAGAGAGATGGAGTTCCAGGAGATAGGGGGGGGGGGGGCATCAATATTATATCTCAAAGGAAATTCCCGAAATTCGTGAAATTTTGTCTGTGATTTGTAGGTTTATTAGATGCATCTTTTGATGTAATAAAATAACTGCGCCTCTAAATATGGGGACTAAGGCTTTCTTTGAAAATTTGTCACGTGGGGAAAGCGAAATAAAATAATTGATTATCATTTTGTCAATTTCATTTACAGTAACTTGAAGATCAATTTGATAACATCAAAATGTCATAGTTTAAAGACAAGTATTCCGACTAAATTTCTTCAGATAAAGGCTATGAAGTTACATTTTTACGACGTAATTTAAATTACATCACGCATTTTATTTCTCTCCACAACTACCAAATATTTCAAGAAAGAATAAAAAAAATTTTAGACCGATTTTGCGAAAATTAGCCTATAAATAACTCAATCATTTTCAGTGCTAAAACGCGAGTAAAATCGATATTAAAAATTTATTTTGCCAAATTTACTGATAAATCTTTTCTAATAACTCATAATACCCGTAATTTATTGGTTAGTCCTTAATTTTTTTTTTTTTATTTATCACTATTATTTTATGAGTGCTTCCCTAACACGCGAAAGACGAAAAAAAATTCCGTGTCATTTCGTTTCAATGTTTTATTACTGATGTGAAAAATTAATTACGACGAAATACACACGTAATATTAAATTAAGAGAGAAAGAAACTTGTGTATATTAATCTGGTGCATGGTGGATTGCGCATGCGTGAGTAAAAAAGAAAAGGATTTTGTCGGAATGGTAATGATATGGCTAACGTCTCATTTTATTTTATTTTTTTTTTTGTTTAATGTTTTGGCCTTTTTCCAATTGATCGCCAAAAATGTTAGGCGATTGTTAGTTTATTTACACTGGATTGATGTAGGCGAGAGCGGGATTAAACGGCGGGGTGTTAACAAGTGTATGGGGGGGGGGTTGGTCCGGGTTAAGTGATATTTGTTTATACACGTTGGGTATATTTATTTATCGAGGTAATTTCGTGGAAATTGTCTCGCAATTTTTTTTTCTAGTGTTGCAACTCCTTAAGGTTAAAATCTAGCAACGAAAACTGAAAGGGGAGAAGAAGAAGACGGAAAAAAAAAAAAAAAAATATGAGACGGATTTTTGCGTGCGACGTTTTGAATATTTAATATATTCACGTAGGGGATGCAAATAACAAATTTAGATAAGTCTAACAGGGGAGTGAATTAAATTTTTTTTTATTATTTTAGTTGAAGTCTAATAAAAAAAAAATTACTTCAAAACATATTTTAAACAATGGAGACAGTTAATTTGGCTACGGGGGCTGAAATTAGAGTCTGGCGTCTGCTAAAACACCATAACCAACGTACATAACTCCCGCCAAATAATAATAATAATCATAATATAATATAATGCAAATGCAAAAACAATACCGAAAAAAAAAAATAAAATAATAATAATAATTTTTTCTTCAAAGTTAATTATTCCGTCGAGTAAGATATGGTTTGAAAGTTTTAGGAATTGTTAATTAGTAATAAGAACACGTAGACACGTGATTTAATTCTAAGTAAAATAAAAATTATTATTATTTTTTTTTTTTTTTTTTAAAAATAAAGCAAAAAAAAAAAAAAGTTAACGCTATTTCTATGCTATGTAGTGGATAAAATAATGAAGGAAGTATATTTTATTCGCCTTTGTCGGTCTTCATTATGCAAACTACAATACAAGATGGCGGCAAATTAGGTTATATTGGTTTTTTTTCTTTTCTTTTCTTTCTTCATGTTGATGTTCTTCTTTGCCTTTGCTTTTTTTATATACATTTTAATTTGATTGTATTGCGCGCTGTTCAGAGCGAAAGAGGTCATTTTAATTTTAGAAAAACATCCTCTGATAATAAATAAGTACGGTTTAACTGTGTCTAATCGTGTATATACGTTGAAATTATGCTAGTTAAGTTCAACGTTGTTTAAGAATATACGAATTAGAATAAGAAAGAAAGCAACAAAAAAAAAAAAAGGGAAAAATTTAAATATAGAGTGGTTGTTTATTATGCACGTTCCCACCAGGTGGCGGATTTTTTTTTTCTTTTTCGTCTTCTTCAATTTTTTTTTTTTTTTTTTTTAATTTTTCGGAAAAGTATTTTTAAACCTACGGTTAAAGGAGTAGACGACGTGAAAGTGAGACCAATTGATTTGACAAAGGATGCTCTTTCTCTCTCTCTCTTTACGATAATATCCCACTTCCATTTTTAAAACCACCTTTTTTTTTTTTTTACAGTCTTATCTAAAATTACGGTCTTTTTATTAGGTCACTCGATTATTAAAATAGAAATTCTCGATTATTGGAAGAATAATTTAAGAAAATTTATTTACATTTATTAACTCTACTTTCTGTATTTTTCCTTTGTAAAAAAAAAATATATTAAAATTAACGATAATTGAAATTCAATTTTTATTAAAGAAAAATGTAATTTTAATATTGAATTATATTAACAACTCCCATTACCAATACATAAATTAGTAATTATCTTTTTTTTTTTTTTATGTACACATTTTGAAAATAGATATCTATTTCTTTTAATTTGATAATTTTTCTTTATTTAATGTCCGAATTGTACTTATTTCCGGGAAAATTAAATTTTGGGGGTGCCAATTGAAAACCGCGATCATTATTACTATTTATCGCTTTATATTTCGTACACCCTAAAATTGCGGTTACTTTTAAGTGACCCGAGTGCGGTTGTTGTTTAGTGCAGCATCCGGAATGCTGTTTTTCACCAAATACAGTGCGAGTTTGAAGTAGGGAATTGGCGTCGCGAAAATAAAAAAGTTAAGTTTTTAGGGCCTGAAGAGTGACTGGTTGGTAGGAGGAGGAGGGCAATAGCCCTTAAGGTAGAGCGATAAAAACACGTTCGGTATACCGTGCTGAGCAATGCAATACGGTATTATCATTTTTATGAGAGGGAAAAGTGGTTAGGTTTTTCTTCAAGTGCTGCAACTTTCAAAGAAAGATATAGAGAGAGAGAGAGAGAGAGAATTTTTTTTTTTTTTTTGAAAAAGTGAGGGGGGTAAGCAAGTTGGCAACAAAAACAAGAATTGAGGGGGGGGGGTGAGGTGAGTTAAGGTGAGAGAGGGAGAGGAGAAGAAGAAGAAGAAGAAAAAAATCAAAATTCAGTGTGGGTTCGGCAGAAATTGGATGTAATTCTGACCTCATTTCCGGTTTGTTGTTTGATCCTGCTGACACACTGGCCATGCTGCTGATTGACCCTGCTTACCGCCTGACATTTTTATCCAACATATGACCGGCATTCGATTGTCCAGTTTTACAAAGAACTTTTTTTTTTCTCTCTTTCTCTCTCCCTCCTTCACTCACTCTTTCTTTCTTTCACTCGCACATGTATATATCGTATTGTTACATGTTATGCTCCGCCTAGTCCCTATTTTTTTTTTGTCAATGTTTTGCTGCAAATTTAATCTACTGACACAGTTTTGTATTCCTTGTTTTTTTCTTTTTTTTTTCTTTTTTACCTTTTTTTTTTTTTGCATTGTTTACGATATCAATGCTTGAGATTTGATATCGATGAAAGTTTTTCGAAAAAAATAGTAAAAGATAAGTAAAAAAAAATAATAAATAATGACAATTTAATTAAGTTGGTTAAAATTGGAATTTTTTTTAATAATTTTGGACATTAAAATTTATATAAAAAGTGATTTTATTTTTTACCTTTTAATATTAAGGCCAAGCTACTGGGTCGTTGTTTTTTTTTTTTTTTTGTTTTTTGAATTGCGTTAATAAATTTAAATTTATTTTTTTATGCATTTCGATTAAAGTTGGCGCCATTTTGCGCCGCAAATTTTTTTGTTTTTGTTTTTTTGAGACGCGTTCTGACGTCAGGAGCGAACGCGGCGGTATTCAATTTTCGAATGGAAACAAAGTGGCGTATATAATAATATAATTTACATATTTTTGCAAATGAGGGCGCGTATTTATAGTCAAAAACTATTTTATTTTGTGAATAATGCGACTATATCGTCTGCTAAAAATTTTTTACCATAGTGTTTATTGGTGGGGTGTGGTCGTTTCTGATAAATCAAATGTCGCCGTTCCACGAATTGCAGGTGCAGTAGACGACGCGATTCAAACGAAAACGCTACACTGAAACAATTTATTCATTTTTACATACTGTATATAAAAAAAAAAATCTCTCCCAAAAAAAAAAAAAAAATACTTTTAACATTTTTTTTTTTTTAATTTTAATTTTTATTATTATTCTTTTTTGATTTTTTTTTCCTATGATGTAATTTACGACGTAACACCGCGGTTTTCTTTTTCTTCGGGGATGATTAATGCTAACTAAATAAATTTAATAACGCGTCAAATGAGCGTTTTTGGAAATGGATATCAACCGCTAAGGTGGTGCACTTCACCCTATGATTAAATGCAACGCTTGCTCTGCAATCATCCAAGGTCAAAGGCTATTTTATAAGTCAAAACTGTATTTTTTTTTATTACTTGTGATCAGGAAAAGGAAAAAAAAAAAATATATAATAATATTATATCTTAATTTTTGCGATGGAGATTTACGGGCGGTCATTTTTTTTTTTTTTTTTTACATTTAATACTTAAGATGGCGAAATGTGTGGTCAAAAGAAGAAAAAAAAAAATGAATAAATAAAAGTTGGCGAGCGATACAGACTGTAGAATTGAGGGGCTGCGGGGCTACTTAACACGTTTGGATGACCTATGATAAAAGGTCAAATTTGAGGGGGTAGGCTCCTTGCAAATGCGCCCACTGTGAGAGAGTGCTAAACCTATCGTAGCGTTGAGAAAGTGCAATTTCGTTTGAGGGTCAGTTGGACACATGCTGTAGGCTCGTTGCTAAGATAATAATATTATGAGGAATTTGGCTTGACATACAACACTACGTAATTTTCTCTCTTTTTTTTTGCTCAAAAATGTAAACAAAGTTGTAAAAAGATTAAGATGTAAAAATTAAATTGCACCTTACATTTTTAAATAAGAAAATAACACAGAAAAATAATGTTATAATTTATGAGAGTAAATTCTGGTTTTTGAAGCCATTAAATCACTTCAGTATTTTAAAAAATTCTGAAAAATTAAGATTTAATTTAAAATAATTGTCAAATTTTTAATTAACTTGATAGTATTTTATTTAAACATTATTTTAATACACATTCTTTTATAATATATACACATACTGTAATTTAATTTATTATTTTGCATACAGTAACAATAATTATAAAATTAAAAATATTTATATTTTATTAAATTGCGTCGTAAATTTACACGGAAATTTTATTGTACAACTACATATCAATTCGATATAAAGTACAGTATGTTCAAAACAAGTACATTACATGCACTGGTATTATAAAACTTCAAATTCGACTTTCTTCATCTTTAAAAAAAAAAAAAAGGGGGTGTGTAGCAAAGTTACACGCGAGAAAAGTTATACTTTTTATTTTATTTTATTCTTTTTTTTTTTTTATCAATTTTTCTATTAATTATTTTTTTAATCAATTTTAAAAATCAAACAAAAATTACCACGTCTGTAAGAAAAATTAAATAGTACCGATAACATATTTAAAGTTTTGATTTCTACTAGTAATTTCAAAAGTTTAAATTT
>JAQGAZ010000882.1:0-42166 GCA_034692225.1 Polydesmus complanatus
TTTCGATATACGGCATTTCGATATACGGCGTACTTTCCAGGAACCGATCTAGGCCGTATATCGAGGGATGGGTGTACAGTAATGAATTTCTATAATTTAATTATTGCTTAAATTATTATGCATAAAAATGCAAGCTCTTACGTCATAAAAAGTGCGATTAAGCATAAGGTGAACCGCAATCTATCTAATAAATATTTGTTATTATTGATTGATATTTACGCTTTAATTATTTTAATTTTTGTAAAAATATTTTGTAGTAAAAATATTTTGATAATATATCAAAATTATGTAATAAATTTGCAAAATCAATTTTTTTTAACCTACAGTATTTTTACTTAGAGATTCTATATTTACGAAAAATGTATCAAATTTTTCGTATTTATTTACATCTGCAATTGAGAGAAAATATATTGTTGATATGCTCATTGTTGTGCTTATTATTATTATTATATTTTTTTTTCAATTATATTTTTTTCTTGTCGTACTGTATTTATTTTTTTAGTTGGTAAAAACGTATGGCTTTTTGAGGTCGTTGACTCCATTCTAATAATATCTCGGTATCTGAGTTTTACGTAGGCGCTCGGTGAATCGATCAATTCATCCGCACGCCGCACTCCCTGAATTTACCTATTCTACACTATTTCATGCGTTGTACAATATTACATCGAATACTGCGTAATGCATTACTAGCACATTGATCATTGGGATTTTTCTAGTGTTGTTATTGATTGAAATTGACACGGCGCTGGCATAAAGCGCGAATTGAGAACGACGGTACCCCAACCTGTAGTGGTATTCGCTATTGATTTTTTGAAAAATTAAGCTGTCTAGCGGCTAGATATTTGTGTTGGTCATTTCGAACTGTTGACCCCGGGTTAGCTCTACCAATTATTGGTTTTTTTTTTTTTTTGCGCGTACGCGTGTCAATTGCGTTTTAACGAGATTTTTGCGCTTTGAACGGCGTTAGGCTTACTTTCGTTTTCTTCGCCAAGTTTCAGTTCCTAAGCAAAAGCTATAGCATTTTCGCTCGACGAGGAGGACATTGACCTCAAAAATAAATCTCCATCTTTAAGGAATGTTGTTAACCCTTTTAAAAGATCAGTTTTTTTTTTTATTATTTTTTTTTTTTTTACCTTCATCTCGCTTCCGATTTTCAAAGTTTACATCGTCGCTTGCATGAACACACGCATTACTTGCTAAAAATCGCATGGTAAATGGTTTGATGACCAATTTTCCAACGAACTTGAAATTGCCAATATTATTAACCGCCTAGTTTTATTTTATTTTCATCAGTCTAGTAATCATAAAATATCGATGTCAAACATGACGCTTAAAAAAACATATGTATTTTTTTGTTTGGTTTACTATTTCAGTAAGGATAATCGAGGTAATGCACGATTATCAGAATTATTATCATATTTAAATAAAGTTTAAAACTAATTTTTAAATAAACAGTATACGAAATTATAAGGAAAAGTGTTTGGTAAAAAAATTAATTTTATTAAATTTTTTATTTAAAAAAAAAAAAAAAAAAAATTATTTCAAGATTTGCACCAGAAGTCAATGACCTCACCTGCAGAAGTCTCAGGCGTTGTATTTGAATTATGTAGTTTGTGATGTTAGTCTATAGAAGATTTTTATTATGATCATTAATTTAAATTATTTGATTAAATTTTAAGTTGCTTTGGCTTGGAATTAAAAATAGTTTTTAACTTGTTTTAATTCAGTGAATGAGATATTTATATTTTAAATAAAAGTTTAGCTAGTAAAATATGAAAAAGTAAATAAATCAAGGCATTATTATTACGGTGATTCAATAAAAAGTACGGTAATACAAATTTGAATTACCAATTTTATAAGCAAATATTAATATTTAAAAAATAAAAATATGCACATACTCTACCGGTACTTTTTTAATGACGTGTTGGTTTTAATACTAATTCTAAGAGAAAATTGCTGGCAAATTTACATTTTGGCTATTGAAGTTGAAAGATCATTTAAATTGTAGTATTATCCTGTGCTGTAGATTAGAATCATATTGTTGGTTCTATGAGTATCGGAGAAGTTTATTATGATTATTATTGTCAGGCAGTAGAAACACGTACAGTACTGTATATGGAATAAAGTTTGGTTTACTTTTTATTGAACTAATGTGTATAATAAAGGTTATATTGAATTGCTGTGACTGTATGGTACTGAAATATTAAAATTGGATCAATTCAATTTTTATTTTTACCATTTGTCATAAATTTTTGATAGTCAAATTAAACAATTCATTAGCAATTTTTAAATTGGGGTTAATAAAAGGTTTTTGAAAATGTAATACAGTAAGAGAAAATAAATTAATACTAATTTAAATTTAAAATTGTCTAATTTTACCTTTATAACTAATAACATAGGCATTGCATTTAAATAGCAGTTATGTTTAATTTATTAAGAAGTTTTTTTTTTTATTTTATTTATTTATTTTATTAATCTTTGGTTAAACGTTTATGTAATTGCATTACTGTATTACGTTTTTTTTTAAAAAAAAATATTTAATTAAAAAATTATAGCTTTTAATTAATTAAATCAAAAAGTCTTATTGAAGCTATTTAATAATATCGTTAAAAATTATTTATTCAAAATTGGTTTTTGTAGAATAAAAAATGGTGCAACAATGAAGAACTGTCATTGAACTGCAGATACTCTTTTTTTTTTTTTTTTTTGGCGTAGAATTTAACGCTAAATAAACGTCCTATCAAGTTTTTATCACGCTCGTTTTCATCTCAATATTTGGTCTTTTTTTTCTCTCTCTCTCATTTCTGGCCTCACATTACATGATGAAGGCAATGACTTTGTGGGTAGAGTATTGGAGAAAGTGTGACAATGACCTCAGATGAGAAAGTTTTTCTATCCAAACTTACCTGAGATGCAGGCAGCCGTGCGGAGAAAGAGCACTTACGCATCCGTATATGCCATGCCATTGCCTCATGTTAGGTAGATGCTATGGAAGGTAGAAATTAAAAGCATAAATAAAAATAAATATGCTCCTCTCTTTCTCACTTACTCTCCTAGGGAATCTACCGGTTTTGTGAAAACCGAAACCGGTACATTAAAACCGGTTATCAATAGAAAATTCCTATAAATATTAAACAAAATTAAATTGAATTCTAAAAAAATAAGAACTAAGTAGGTTATGCAATAATTTAATATGTTACCATGAAAGCTTAAAACCAGCAAATATGCACACACAGCTTACTAGTCACAGTATACACCATGAATTAATCTGATTATCTGACGACGTTTTGACAAGCAAAGCAATGCAAACTTTGACCAGGGAAGCATGAATTTTTGCATAATTAATGATTAAATTAACACTTTTACTAAGACATGTGACCACCAGTATTACGGTACAGTGTACAGGGCACTTGGAAACATTTGCTAAACAATACTGTATGTTTGATAAAGTTTGTTGAGGGGCAATATTATGTTTTTGCTCAAATATTTCTACTATATTTCATAATTTTATTTGATTTTTCAATTATTAATTTTTGAAATGATTTATACGAAAATTTTGAAAACCGGTTTTAATCGGTTTTTGCGACTTTAGGAAACCGGTTACACAAACTTACGGTTTTTTGGATACTCTACTCACTCGCTCTTCTTCCATCTCTCTATTTTATTCCAAGTGAAAGCGAAAATTGTGTGTTGCGTGGAGGGGCCGTTGACCCCTCATAGTTCGTTTTAAATGTCAGTGGGCCGACGACCTATCAACATTACGCGGTGGAGATAGATGTGAAGAGAGGGAGGGAGCTATGAGGGGGGAATTTTACGTGTATACGCAGGTAGAGGGAGATTATTTAAATTTTTTGTAATTTCCCTTAAAAAATATATTATTTTTAAATTTTTTATTATTTTATTTTGTAATAATTAATTATCTTGTTTATTCTTTGGTTCGAAACTGTTAAGATCACGACACGATTAGAGATGAAACTGAAATCTACATGATATTGGATCATAATAACAATATTATCTATTGGAAAGAATTGAGATCGCGTTTCCTGAATCGATAGCATTACGGAACCATATCGATCTGTTTTCGTGATAAGCTCCGATTAAAATAATTATCAAAGCGTGACAAATTAGAAATTAATTAAGGTCGCGGTTAAGAGGATTTTCAATCGCCGCATTTTTTCACGCACTTTTATCACTTCAATTAGTTTGAATAAATTATCAAAATGGAATAATTTAATACTGTAATAATAATTGTATGCTTAATTTATTTGACGTAAACAGTTTAGCGCAAGATTCTATAAATATTTCATCATTAATTACAGTATAAACAAAAAAATGCGTAAGAAAAAAAAACCCAGTGGTATGCGTTTAGATTTTGCCAATTCCTTTTCGAGATACCGGACACATTCACGGATGAGATTCTGTTCTTTCCAGACTGTGTATTCCCTAGAAACCTGAGTTTGGTAGGTCAGTAAAGTGCGATCGAACTTCAGCATTATATTTCGCTATGTAAAGTTTTGAATACTAGCCACTATACTGTAATGTAGACCGTAACCTCAACCAATTTTTGATGGATACCATTTACCTGTATCCTTTTCTTTTTGTTATTGAGAATGGTATAGAATTTTTTTAAACATCTGCTTTGTTTTAACTAATCCAGTCGCAGTTTGTTCTTCCTTCCTATTCTTGTTAAGACCTCTATTCGACTACTGTTCGA
Organism: Polydesmus complanatus; assembly: GCA_034692225.1. Classification (NCBI taxonomy): domain Eukaryota; kingdom Metazoa; phylum Arthropoda; class Diplopoda; order Polydesmida; family Polydesmidae; genus Polydesmus; species Polydesmus complanatus. The sequence goes on from JAQGAZ010000882.1 coordinate 4,715, forward strand.
CCCGATTGCTTTCTATGGGGACCACTTGTTAGTCCTTTTCAGCATCGGGTCTTTTCTTAAAATATGTACATGCCTTTTATAAAGATGAGAATAAGCAAACCAAAATTACAACACTAAAGAATTCGAAGTTAAAAAAAAAAAGAGAATTTTTATTTAAGCAAGCAAAATAATTATTTAATATTTGTATGGATTATAAAAACAAACGAAGTTATATTTAATGTAAGACTTGTGTTTTGACAGGTTACTATTTATAATTTTAAGAAATTTTACACCCAGTCATCATGTACTGTAGCCTATATTGTTTTTGTATAACAGACAGTATCTTTTATTCGATAAGTTTTGTAAACATCCGATATCGCAAATTTTGAACAATATTTTTTTCCCCTCGTTTTTAATAATAAATAATAATTTTTGTAGAAATATTTTGGTTTTAAATTTAAAAATCTTACCAATTTTTTTTTAGTAAAGAGGTTTGTTTTATTTATTTATTTATTTTTTTTTAATAAATACTAATAATACAAAAAAATGTCTTAACAATCGATGGCGGTGGAGTAGTGTTAACGAACGAAGGCGTTCGGAATATAAAAGTGGGTAGGTGGGTGATGATCGAAATTCTCCGAGTCAACAAACTGTTCGTAGTAGCAAAAATGATGCAGAGGAGGAGTAGGAGGAAAAGAAGAGAAACCAAAAAAAAAAAAAAAAATCGCGGGAATTTGGAAAGTGTGACAATGAACTTGGATCGGTTTGAAAAGGAGAGAGAGCGAGAGGGAAACGAACGAACGAAGTTGCATCGGGAGTAGATTTTGATATGAGATGAGTTAGAATTTTAAAAGATATTTGAAGAGAAAAGAAAATGCTCGGTCTCACAGCTCTTCTCTCTCACTCGCCCTACTCGTTTCTTATACATTTTATGAGGGAGCCTTTTATTATTATTTTTTTTTTTTGTTATATCCAACTTTTATTCAAATATTTTTTTGGGCTTAATGTTTTTTTTTTACGTTGATATTTTCACCTTGTAATTCTATTTAAGCATTTTTATAACGATCGCCAGGTGCCACTGTTTGCCCGTTTTTATGTTTTTTTTTTCTTTTTACGTTTACAATAATAATAATAATAACAATGATGGTAGGTGATAACGCTTAGAGCTTCATTTCTCTATCTCTCTCTCTCCCTTCCGAAATGTAATTGAAATTAGATAGTATTTATATAGGTAGAGGCTATACGTAATATCCGGCGTTAGTAGTTCTCGTCTGTATATACACGGTGGCAATTTGAGAAGCCAAAAAATAATAATAATAAAAATAGACCGAGTTAATTCATTTATTGCTTATTATTCATAGGGGAGGGCATTGCTCTAAGTCGAGTTTAACGCTGCGTTTTTGACTCCCACATGTCGTATTAGCAACCTTAACTTTTTTATTATTGTTCGGGTTTGCCTCATTTTTTTTTTTTTTTCTCTTTTCTCTGTCTCTCTCCCCCTCTGTTTACGACGATGATATTTCGCATGCCGAAGTAATTTTTAACAAACAAGCTTCTTTCTATGTGTTCTTCGTACGTACAATAGAATTAAATAAAATGGAAAGTTCGGTTGGAGATAAATTGATAATAATGATGTGTGGTGTTTAGTTGAAGTGGGCGGACGATCCGCATAAATCCCGGAGTTTTGACGATGATAGTTCCCTCACCCTCTTCCCCCCACTCCCTCCATCGCTCCTTCTCGGGTTTCGGAGTCAACACACTAGATATTGATGGATCCGCCAGTCAACGACCTTGGATCCATAAACCTCACGCCCTCGCTTTATTTTCTACTTGGCGAATATCCATGGATACCATCACTCGGGCTTTTTGCGAACGCGAGCACTCAGTGCGCTTGCGCCGTTTCAGATATTTTGTCTCGCGGTTTCAACTCGCAGCCAGACGGATCGATAATAAAAGACTGTCACGTGATCGACTTTTTTCTTTCTATTTTCAGATGGAATAAGATGGCTCAATGTACAGAACATTTGAGATTTTTCTTCTTTTCTATCCCCCTACTTTTTCTTCTTCTAAGCTTTCTCTGTTTACTCTCTCGATACAATATTATTGCGGCGGTGGGTGTTGAACTCGACAAAATAACTGCCACGGACGAAAATCTCGCTTTTTATTCAACTACAGTAATTAGTTCCACGCGTTAAATGAAAAGATTTAGTATATTCCAAGTAGGCCACTCGTAAAATAGTTTTCACCGAAGATACTAATTAATTAGTTACGGGGGGATTTACTTGGCATACACACACACACGCGGTAACGTTTATTAAACGCACGTTTTGTTATGACACTCGAGTTCAACATTTTTGTCGTATTAGATTTTTAAAATTTATTAAATTTTTAATTTTTATTTTTTTTCCCGCTGGTAAGAGAAAGATTAATTTGTGCGAATAGTGTGAAGTCGATAATGCTAAAAAGGAAAGATAACCTATTTTAAATTAAGAACTAGGTTCCCCCCCTCTCATCTTAACCGTACGTGTTTTTCCTATACTTATTGCGTGGAAAAGTGAAATTAGATCTCGAAAGCATTTAAACATTTCACGCAATTATTTTTGATAGACGTTTTTTTTTTGATTTATTGATTTTTGATGTCGTTCTCATTTGCCCCATACTTTATACTATTGAGTATTGAAAGTTTATACTTGATGAGGTTTTACCTTTTATTAGCATTATTCTTAAACACCTGTTAATTTTTTTTTTTGAAAAACTAAATTATTATTAAAAAACGAGATTTTTAGAAGAAAGTCTAACATAAAAAAAAAAAAAAAAAAAAACATGAATGAAAATTGAGGTGAAAATGATAAATAAATGAACGTAGGCGTCGTTTTTGTAATAAACATTAGGATCCGAGTAGGTGCTAACATGAGCTAGCGCAATACGATGCGGAAAAACACTTCCGAACACTTGTTCATCGTCGTAATTGTATAAACAATGGACTATTTATGATTGTTATTATTGCTATAAAATGTGACATCATATAATAAATTGGAGATGGACTCCCCCCCTCCTCCTAATTGGTTTTGTATATCGATATGATTTTTGACGTTGCGTTGACAAACAGTGACGCATATTATAAGGATGTCAAAAGTAAATGTAGTTCTTATTTTGGCGCTAATGACCTCTCCTCCTCATATTTACTTAATTCACTATCAGTTGATTTCCTTTAACAATATTTTTCCTTTTTATTTATTTATTTATTTTTTGGTGCAAAATCTTAAATTTCGATTAAACAACTTGTGGCAGAACCAACGATTTAAATTAACGAATTGAGTTCAATTAAGGAAATCACAATGATCAGTGGTATATATATATTTTTTAAAAAAATTATTTAGAATGGACGTTTAAATTAAAATTTATTTTAATCGAAAGTTGTGTTTTTCTCGGTCGGTGTTATGCGCACGCGGCCGGCCCGTGTTAATCGAGGGAGGAGAATTCGCGAGGTGAACGAAAGTAAAGTGAGGTTGTTGGTGTTTGCCAATTTCAGGTTCGTTGCCCTTTGCCAACTGAACTGGAGCCCGCTTTACATTTTTTTTTTTTTTATTATTTATCCTATTTTGACTTGGCCTCCATTTCATCGTCCTAGCTTTCTCAATTTCAAGCTTTTTCTTGTCTCTCTTTCTCCGCTCATTGTTCTTACCACATTAGTCAGGACATTGTCGCAGCTTTTAAGACTGTTTTTAAAGCGCGCGTGTACTGATTTCCAGAGAATTCGAGTTCGCTAAACATTTTTATTGACACTATTTCCAAACTATTTTTCCTCTTCTCAATATTTTTGCGCACGATACCACAATAATATGGGAAAGATTGAGTAATTTTAACTAGGAAAAAGAAAAAAAAAAATATTGCTGGCCTAGTAGTTAGCAACAGCAACACCTGCGTCCGAATGCGCTAAAGATAAAGCCAGGTGTAAAATTTTTTCCCCCCAAACAATAAGGGAGATGAGAAAAGTTTTTAATAGTCAACAACCAAACATTGGTTTTAATGCTAGTTTAATATAAAGAGCGTTGTAGTGGCAAAGCGAAACGTTAAAAGGTAAACGCTATCGATTTTTGCTGCTCGTTTTCGACGTCAATGCTCTCGCCAAGGCAGGGCTGTAGCGTCAAAACGCCAAAATCGATCCTACTCCCTCGTCTCCTCTCCTAGCTGCTTCTCTTCGCTTTTTATCAAAGGGCCTCGAGATGACGTTTTGTTGTTTCTTTTTTTTTTTAACTCCTGGTTTATGTCTACACAAATACAAAATATGCGATTTTATTATCGCACGCTATTTCAGGCTATAGTGTGGGGTTGGTAGGGGGGGAAAATAGGTGAATGGCTGATAGTGCGTCATCCGAATGATCATCTTCCCGTCTTTATCTGCGCCTGTGCGCGTGCTTCGTAGACGCGCACGCACTGTATATGTACGTATACAAGTATACTGCGCATACAGTATGTCTGCCCTGTAATATAGAAAGTGAGAACAACCGCCATATTGAATATAGTTCATTGCCCTCCCGACGAACGCGTACACGTTCCGCGTTAAAACGCGGGCGCCTAGTGAATGGGAGGACAGTATAATATGCTCTAGTAGGTCAACCAATGAGAGTGCGGCTTAAAAATTGTACGCCGGAATATCGCCTTCCGCTATTGGTGGGAATCCTTGTTTGGATGGGTGGGTGATGGCGTGCATGACCCCGCTAATGACACACGCAGTTTTTACTATATGGAGGTGTTTCGCGTTCCCCTACCACGTTTTTCTCTCTCACTTGAATTTGAGGTTGTTCGGTTGTCAGGTGACTTTCGCTTTCACTCAAGAACTTGAGAGAGAGAGAGTAGGGAAAGAGAAGCAAGAGGTCGCTGTACTCAGCGGTTTTCTCTCTTAATAATTTACTCTCCCCAACTTCCATTGCCAAGACTAAGCGGCTTAGCTAAGCCCAAATTGATCTAAGCCAAAGTAGGCCGTTTTTCGTTCCGACCTATGACGAGGGTTAGAGACGCTGGTGGTGGATCGAGTATAGTAAAGTGTGAGGCTGTTCACAAATAGATCATTCGTGTTGGAAGACGGACGTGCGTTTCAGTCGCTCTTCTCCACATCACTTTTACCTCCCGAGACTTCGTACGTTATATTATTGGGAGATAGGACTTGATTCATCGTACTCGTGTTTGTTGTTGATGTGCCGATGATGGTGATTGAATCGTTGTGCTTGAGCCGAACAGGGCCACCGACCTCTAACAAATACAAGAATAATTATTATTGTTCAACTATTGGAGTTTGTCATTTGAATCATTTCGACGTCGGTTGCCGGATTAACAAGTTTCGCGGTCAATATTAACTCTATAAATTTTTTTTTAAAAAAAGAAAGTTTTATACATATTTTTTTTTATATTTCGGTTGGACTGAGTGTTTTTTTAAATATTTATTTCGTAATAATTTATTATACCGTAAATTTTTTAAAAAAATAAGCGGGTCTTTCATATATCTCTTAGCTGGAACTAAGTTCATCAATCTATTTAATAGATAAAAAAAATATATTATATTGGATTTTGTGATTCGTCTGTGATGTGTGCTTGGTTTTTATAATTATTTTGTTATAAATATTTGATGGGCGCAATTTTTTCGCTATTTCTACATTACGCTTGTGACCATGATTCTCAACGAAAAGGATTTGCAATTACTAAACAATGCTGTATCGATTCAGGATCAATCGAAAAAGGATCCAGAACTTAAAATTGGTAAATTATAATTTTATTTTTCTTCTCTCATGGGATATTTTTTTTTTATATAATTATGACATTATGTATTTTGGAAAAAGTCGGGGAAATTTTTTTTTTTTTTTTTGCTTTTTTATTTTGGTTGGGATGTTCGAACGAGGGTTAATGTTATAAGAGGGAATTGAAGGGAAAATGTGGCGAAAGAAAAGAGGTTGGCCGTCATCGATTGGAAAAAGAGAGGGAGTGTAGTTGTAAATAGCATGGGTTTTATGAGAGAGAGAGGGGGGGGGGGGGCAGCGAGAGGCTGTCGATGGGGATTGAGAAGGATGAGCTAGCGAGGGTCGGTCGTTGAGGAGGAGACCGAGGCCAGTGAACTACTCGAGGTCATCCAACCGCCGTGCTCCATCTCCCTCTCGTTTTACCGCTCTCTCCTCGGCGGTGGCGGCAGCGGAGGAAGAGAGAGAACTGGTGCGTTCGGAAGCCTTACTTTCTAACGCATCTTTCTTCAAGGTCAATGACCAAAAGTCTTAATTTTTCTTTTTACTGGCCGCCATTTTTATTATTGTTATACTGTAGTCTCAACGGAAAACAAACCTAAAAGTTTTTAATTTCATAGTTTGAAAAAAAATTCAAACTGTTGAAATGGTGATAGGGATTATTATAAGGAGGGGGGGAGTATGTTTACTGGTTATTTCGGTACTCTATTGTAGGGGTGGGTGTAGACATGCCTAATGTATTTTGAAATCCAAATTCTTGTTGGATGTTGTTGTTGTTGAGAGAGCGAGAGAGAGAGGTTCTATATTTAGGTTGCTATTTGATGGAGGAGTTTAAATTCTGCCAAAATGCGCTCAGGTTATGTGGTATGCTGAAGGATTAGTTCGAGGTTACAAGGGTATTGACCGCCTGATATACGGCACACATAGCAGTTCAACCAAATTACTCTTGCGCTGAAATATGCAGGGTCTGAGTGTAAAAGTAGACTTGGTAGGCTTTTGAAGAAATTCAAGTTTTTTTGATTGTTTAATTCGCTCAAATTGCGATTATTATTTTTTTTTTTTTTGTGCTTAATATCAATTTAAGTCCGGGTTTATTAAACTTATATTTATTTAACCATATTTCACAACATTTTATATTTTTATTTCGATGATGTAAATTAAAAGGGAAACATTTTAAAATTTTGGAAGTTAAAAATAATTTTTAAAGTTACATATTTAAGCAAAATTTGTTGAAAAATGTTTTTTTTTAAGCGTAGAAAAAAATATTGAAATAATGCTAATTAACTAGCAAAAAAAAAAAAAGTGATTGATGTAATGTTTGTTTTGACTGGTAATCTGTTTCACGTATGAGATTATAATCAGAAACATTTCAACATTTTTTTTTCTCTCTTTCAATTTCGGTAGATTAATAATTGAAAGTTCATTTACTTCAAAAAAATATTTAATTTTACACGTGTAAAAGTTGTTGCAGTTAATATCTTATAGATCTAAATCCGGGTTAACTTTAATCGTACATTTATTAGCTAACATTGTATTCGATTTAAACAGCGAAAAATGAAATTCACAATTATTATTACCAATAATTACGAGTTACAAATGAAATATCGAGTCAGGAATTATTCAGTGTATTTCCTAAATATACAAATGAACGGTAATAATATTGTAACGCTGTTTTAAAGAACTTTTAAATGTGTTTTAATGATGATTTTTTGTTTTTGAATGTTTCACAATTTAACACATTTAATAATTTTTTTTCTCTCCAGAATTTGATGGAACCACTGTACTGTGCAGGGTTTGCGGAGATAAAGCCAGCGGATTTCACTACGGAGTGCATTCCTGCGAGGGTTGCAAGGTAAGAAACGTTTCGTGTTCTACTCTCCAGCCCATTGACCCCTCACCTCATCCCCATCTTACCTGCGCGGTAATCCAACACTCTCCATCCACTGCACAAACAATAATATTACCTATCAAATTTAGTCGTCATAAAAAAAAAAATCAAGAATGTGACGTTGGGAACAATGTAGCTAAAAGCAAACTTTCAACTGAGGCTTAATTCAAACGACGAAGATGAAATATAAATTTCCTCTCTTTAAGTCATTAAAAGCCAAAACGTAATGTGGCATTAATTGCTTTTTGCAAAATAATAATAAGCTTTTTTTTTGCGGCGTTGCTAAGACTTAATTGCGGGGCAGTGTGTTTATTATAGATAATAATGAGAGGTGAGAGTGTAGGTGTGATATTTTTATCCCTGCGTAAAAGCTGTTTATGAGTCGACATTTAAGTCAATTTAGCTATTGGAACGCGGTGGCGGCGGTTTTCAAAACGGGAGATGAAGCAATAATTGCGGGGAAAATTTTGTTTGCGAAAGGCCAGGAAAATAGGGAGAGAGAGTGAGAGGGGAATAAAATGATGATGATGATGGTAGAAGCAAGGTTTTGATTTCACCATCCGGTCATTGCTACCAAATATGGGTTGCGTCTGGCCTTGCAACAATGAATCAGGGATGGAAAATAAATGGCATGCACACACGGAGAATTTTCGTGCTACGGTACGATTGAGGAGAGCTGTGCAGTGTTTTTGTGGTAGAGACAGTGTGAAGAAGGCCTTGAATCCGAGTCATTCTTTACCTTCTTCCACTATTACTTTTTTTTTTTTTTGGTGTGTGTTGTTGTTCGTGTGTGTATGCGTGGAAGAGAGTGAGTGAGAGAGAGCTTTGACCTTTCCTGTTCTTCTTTCAAGAAAAAAGTTAACCCTCACCGTTACCGCCGAGGGGAGTGCACTGCACTTCATCAGATTCCACCACCTTTTCTTTTTTTCCATACTACTTTTTCTTCTTCACAAACCTTCCTGTCGTTTTCGTCTGATCAAAAAAAAAATTGAAAGAAAGACTAAAATTAATCAATATAAAATTTTTTTCCTTCAGCAAATACAGTAAAAGTTGTTTTGATTTCAATTTAGACGTTTTAATTTAATTGCATACTATTACAAAGATTTTTTTTTTTTAAAGTACATGTAGTTAAATATTTACGACAGTTCACGGCGATTTTCTCTTTGAATTATGTAAATGAGCGCGTTGGCTTTTACTTTACCATAGTATAGATCAGTTTAATTTGAAAATGAATAGACTGATTAAGATAACCTGATTCACGTGCTGCGTAATTACACACAAAAACTTGCTCTAGTTGGAAAAGTCCCAATTTTATATTATATATAGAAGACAAAAAAAAATGTACGAGTCAATTAATTATCGAAAAGAATAAAATGTTTAAAGAATTGAGGTGAAGAAAGTTAGGAATGGGGGGGGGGGGGGAGAATTATTATAATAGAAAATGTAAATACAATGTCCATTACATGATCATAATAGGATTTCATAAATATGGATATAATAATCAATAATGATGTTTTTTTGAACGTGGTTGGGCAATTGAGAATTATTGTACGTGTATAGTAATGGTATTTAAAATTAGTAGGAAAAAGAGACAAACAGTCGGTCAGGTCGATAAAAATAGACATTGTTTACTGTTAGAGGTGACCCAGTGTTGCCCCTGGTGACGAACAGAGAGATAGAAGAAAAAAAAAGGGAGAGCGCTGCGCCGAGAGCGGTCTCGTTTAAGCTCGGCGAAATGCGTAGGAATTGATGGCTGGCGCGTGAGAGCGCTCTTTGGGAGAGAGGAAGAGAGGTTGTTAACCTGCATATAGACGATGGGGTGAAAGGGGTGGTTATTTCTAATACGGTGGCCCATATTCAGTGAAAGTAGTGCGAACGCGAGTTGTTTTGCTGCGTGGTGACCTCACTCTCTCTCCCCTCCCCCCACCCCCCGCTCCCTCCTCGCCTCGTTTTATTTAAAATGAGAGTAGCTAGCGAGTTCGATGAACTGGAGGCCAACCGCCGCCATCTTAACTACCGTCCGAATACTCACTCGTTAACCGTAGTGTATGCAGTTGAGCGAGGTGAATATCGTGACCTAACCCCCCCTCCCCCCCTCATGCAATAAGCAGTTTTATATAGAAGAAAAATATAGAATTAAAATATCCTATTTCAAGGTTTATTTAAATTTTCATAGATCATAAATTAATTATTTATATTTTATTAATTTGGTTAGATGTATCGTAGCTTTCACCCGCAATAAACATATCGCGCGGTGCCTCTGAGCACTAGTAATAGTGTATCGCACCGAGCTAAGAAATTGCGTGACGGGTTTAAAGTGGAAAAAGTTTTTTTTATATATATTTTGGGGCGTAATAATTAATTTAAATGTTTATGTCTAATGAAAGTACTAAAAAAAAAAAAAAAGTTTTGAGATGCTATTTTTTTTAAAATCGAGCTACAATGTAGTTAATGATAAGTGTGTCATATATTCACAGCCGTAATTGATAGAAATGAGTGTCCCTTATTTGGCTAATTAGATCTTGTGATTGATTGTGAAATGCGTGAAATTCTTTGCTACAGTTAGCATTCTGCGTTTGATAAATGAGTTCATCTTACGCTTACTAGATGGCAGCACAAAATGAGATCACACGCGAATAGAAAGAATATTGTATATATATAAAAAAAAGTATGCTAAAATAGGCTAAGCGTAAAAATAAGCCCGCAACCTATCTCTCATTTCCCGAATTGAAAGATCGATTAGCCTAAATTGTACTTGTACTAAGTGATTTATGGATGAAAAAAAATTTGACTACTGTATTAAATTTTGCGAGCAAAAAAAATAAATGTTTTCTAGTCATATGCAGTCCTTCCCCTCCTCACCCTTTCTCCAGTCTTTTTTAGTTCAGGTTAGAAACCAGACGTGAGGGGTGGAAATCTTTCCTTTTACAAACGTGTAGAGTCATTACAATAGCGTTTTGATGCAAAATCCCTATTTGTAGAAGCGACGTTTAATCGATTGTTAGTTGGTGCGATGAGCAGCAGCAGTAGCAAGCAGCTACAGCAGCAGCGCCGAGTATTAGCGAGCGAAAGTAGGTGACATCCCGGTATAGAATCTAAAAGTGGAGAGTTTGAGGTAAAAGAGGCAAACGGGTTCGTTGACCTGAGAGTAGGTGAGTTGGAAGGGAGTTGAACGACCGAGTTGAGTGGTGACCGACTTTCTCTTTACTCGATGTTCTTACTTTCTTATTCATTTCCAAGCAGCAGCTGCGTTTTTTTCCCCTCCTCCTCCTTCGCGTCCTTCTGCGCTTGCGTAGATGCTGCTGCTGCCGCTGCCATGCTTCTTTCAACTCAATACAGTAATTATTATTTTTGCCTTTGCCCAACGTTTGCTTGTTGCTTGCACTTTTGAGTAACCTCAATCGACAAAAAACGCGTTTCCTTTCCCCTATTTTCATTTTTTTTTTTCTTGTGTTTTTTTTTTTTCTTTTCTTCTCCCCTTACCGGTTTGCCTATTTCAATGTTATTGTAATACAAATTTGTGTGTCCCAAATTTTTTTTTTTTTTTTTTTAAAGACAAAAATTTGTTTTAAGTCGTAAAGTCCTATTGTTTATTTTAGCAATCGAAAAGACTTCCTTTTTTGATTTTGATTTTTTAATTTATCCCTCCCCCTATTTTTCAAGATTTTAGGATGGGACATTAGAAAATTTGAATGAAAAAGAAATTATATTTTAAAAAAATATACGATATAATATGTTATGGCGGAAGTTAATTTTTTGTTGCGGTCAAAATAAATTTTCGCAGTTAAATAACAATTGAAAAATGTAGGTAGAGTTAATCTGATTTGGAGTGAGTAATTGAAGGTTTGATATTGTAATTGTGTGTTTACACCTGCGTCTTTATTTGGCGATTCTGATAATAATAATAATAATAAAAAAAATAGTGAATTAGCAAAATTCGATTAGGAAAATGAGGACATCATTGTTGATTGTTATTTATTCGAAGTTGATACAAAATCTGGAGGCGGAATTCATTTTTTTTTGTATGAAAAAAAGAATTTATTCATGCACGGTATAAATTTTTTTTTTTACATGTTTGGTAGACTAAATAAATAATTTCTATCATTTTGATCTACATATAATTCAATTATAGCGCTGCATAGTACGAATAAAAGATTCAATCGTGGTACCAAAACATTATAATAATCAATAAAATGAGAACATTATTTTATTCTTACTCCTTTTTTCTCATAATTATTATCGCTGGACAACGTATTCTAAAGCAAATACAATTAAAAATCAGGCTCAATACAGTGTAATGTATTTTTTTTTAAAAAAACTGAAATTCTGCCAATTGATTTCAGTGAAACAAATTCTTATACGAGTAGTTTTGATCAGAATTGTATAAAATAAGCTGAAAGTTAGATTTTAAATTTTGGAGAAATATCCCAAAAGCTGCTGTAATTTCCTTCAAAATCTCCTTGACCCGTGTTAGTTCCCGTAGAGAGTCGAAAATTGCCATATGTATTCTAAGCAGATGAAATATTATAAGCGTGGTTTATATTTTGAATTTGGGACATTTTCCATTTTATTCTCAGTCGATGAAAACGATAGAAATTTCGTCTTTACTGCGAAATTAGATCATTTTTAAATTTCGTTTCGAAGAGCGGTTGTGACGTTTTTCGGTTAGACTTTGACTTTTGTTTATTCTTTGGAAATTTTAATTGAAAGCGAATTTCGTGAAAATAATCCAGTACTTCCTCGTTAGATTAATCCCAGATGAGAATTTATTATTTTGATATACTTTTTTTTTTTTATCACGATGTTTGCTAGACATCATCTTTAAGGCGATATATTCCCTACGCAGGGTGCCCATTGACCAGGAAGTGACCCATTTTTAATGACCCGCTACGCTTATTGTATTTGTTTTCACATGCAGAAAGGCTGATGTGAGTGGGGTGGGAATGGCTGGGAGGTGGTGGTGAAGCAACGGCTCAGTGCAAGAGTTCATCTTCAGCGTTCAGATCGAATAGAAGAAGAGGAGAAAAAAAAAAAAAAGTTAAAAGATCAAATCTGAAAGTGGTCAATGACCTCACTTGCTCTTGTGGCCGTCAAATTGTTAAATAAAAAAAAAAACAAAACCCATTTTTACCCTTGATTTCCGGTGAATTCCTGTCGGGTTTCTTATTATTGCTTTTTTTTGTTGTTGTTGTTGTTTTCGTTATTGTTAGCGCTCACTTTCTTTGACTTTATACATCCACACCTCAATGGTTGATAAGAGTTCATTGACACATTACAGTAGTTAGATATTTATAATAATAGAAGGTAAAAGAGGGGGGAGGGGAGGGAGGATTATATTATTTACCACGTCAAATCTACACTACCATACCTTCACTTTTTACATAAAATAAAACGCCTTTTGATGATTATCTTAATTCCACTTTATATTTGCGTTAACAAGTTGATTGAATTAATGGAAATATTATTTTATAATCTTAAATAATAAAATGGGAGATGCCTTAATGTCATAATTATTATGTCATCGATGGTAGGGCTTATTATATCGATGTTGTTGGATAGCGACAAAAGACGGGGTTTTTAGGACCCTTATAAGTGCATCTGCGCGTGTAATTTGTGTTGATCTATTATTGTAGAGCAGTACGGTACAATGTGTATTGGAGTTTGTGGTGACCTCACCTACCAAAATCCATCTGCGCCTAGTCTTTTCACGTAGTTGAACGACCTGGGTTGACTTTGTTCCCCCCTTTCTCTCTTTTTAACTGAGTTTTCTCTCTTCCTCTCACTCCTCACCTTACTTCATCTTTTTAAAAAGAAAAAAAAAAGCTGACAGCATTGTTTATTATACAGATATAGTAAGTGGGTTGAATTTTATGGCGAATATTTTCAAATTTGATAGGTCTAAATTAAAATACAAGTATTTAATTTTACCCGACCCTCGTTATACATTTTATTTACACTGTACAATAATGTGTTTTTTTTATATTTATTAATAAGTTTGTTTAATTTTGTCTTTATAGGGATTTTTCCGTCGAAGTATTCAGCAGAAAATTCAGTATCGGCCATGTACAAAAAATCAGCAGTGCTCGATTCTGCGAGTGAATCGCAACAGATGTCAATACTGCCGGCTAAAAAAATGTATAGCTGTTGGAATGTCGAGAGATGGTAAGTCATTTATTTTGTATTTTTTATAAAAGTGAAAATTATTGTTTGATGACGATTATGCGATTATTATTTTTTTTTTAAAAAAAAACTCGCTAGATGGCGATGTATTTTTAATTGCGTGGGGGGAGGGAGGGGGGTTGGGGTGTTGCGGAGACAAGATCGTATATTGTGTACAGTATTTCGTTTAGGATAAAATTATATGATTTGGGAGGCGACCTTCAAGAAGAGTTGGGGAAATTGGATCCTCGACATTCGCGCGCACCACCCACACCCAACATGTTTAACATTCGCTCATGTTTGCGGAAGTAGACCGGCGTTAACTTTCTATTGTTTTTTTGAAAACGGTTTTTTTCCTCAATTTCTGAGGTCATCTTTATTTTCTGAAGAGAGAAAAATAAAACCCATCCCTGTTTAAAGGACATTTATTACGTGCGAAGAGCACGCGGTAATACTGTAGTGTTGAGGGGGGATTTGTTTTTTTTTTATTAGTCACGATCAGGTTGCTTTTGGATCACGGAAAAATCCAACTTTTTGCTACTAGTATTACTCATAATTTTCGCGGTGAATCTTCTAGTGTTTTGCTTATTTAGTATAAATTAATATCACTACTGTAGTAAGGAAACGCTTATCGGTTTAGCCTTGAAGATTAAAAAATAAAAAATAAATATTTTATATAAGTTTACTGGTAACTGGTTTAAATTTATAATACTACTATTTACTTTGAAGACGATTGAATGAATAATTTGATCAATTAAACGTTAAACATAAATATTGACTTAATTGATACTAAAAGTGTTTAACTTTTTGTTTGGAGATTGTAAGACACAATGCTATGTTTGGTATTTGTGACGGAAGATTGTAGTTGGCATGGAAAGACGATGCCGTCTACTCAAGGTTACGATCATTCGCAAACGCTAAAATATCCAGTCGAGTGTAATTTCGACTGACATTGAAGGTTACGATATCGATCGGTTGTTGAAATCAAAGGCGGCCAGCAGTGCAGAAATTGTTAATGGTCTCTGAGCAAACTGCGGTCTTTCGTACTGTATTTTGAGGGTGGACGAAAATAGAAAACTGCCATTTATTCCGAAATTTAAAAAGTTGTTTTTAAAAAAAATACTTGGAAGTACAGATTTTGAAATAAAAATTTCCGGCTTAATTTTGTACATTTTTTATGGTACAGTACTGTATTTTGAATCTTCAGTACAAGTACCCGGCCTGACAAATACGATCTTTGTCGGATTTTTTTTTTATTATTCAGTAGGCCTACATGTACATGTATCGGTACTGTACTTACCGTATACGTGAACTATTGTTGCCTAGCAACTGACCGCCCACACTGAATTGCGTGGTTTTTTTTTTTTTAAAGATGTGTTTTCACCTTCAGCAACGTCGCTTTCATCCAACTCACGTTATCGATTTCTAAAAATTCTTTTTATAATTGCACAACTCGCGCACGTTTATCACTTAAAATACCAAAGAAAAGCTTAATATCCTTAAATTAGATGAACGAGACAGATTGGAATTTTTTTTTTTTTTTTTGTTTTATTTTTAGAAAAGTGCAAAGATACCTTCGTATTATTTCGTGGTACAGTGAATTTACATTAATTGATTAGGTTTGTCGAAATTTACTTTCCTCAGGGCAAATATAGACGGATACATATGTTTTTTTGCTGGATTACATCATTTACGTATACAATGCAATGCAGTATAATATGTAGCGAAATTGGTTTTAACACTATCATTTTCACAATTATTTTGATGTCCTATTGTGACTAGCTACAACAAGGGGTATGCAGTATATTTGACATTGACTTTTCTTCTGTGAAGCGCGCAAGATTTAACTGATAAGTTTCTTGTTATCTATTTTTAGAAATAACGACATTTTATTAAACCGAAAAGAGATTAAGTTTGCGGTAGTTAAGTTATAATTTACAGTATTTTGAAATTATATATTTACCCATAAAAATAAGTTATGTCAGAATGTTTTTTAAAAAGAAGGGCATACCGTAAGTTTTTTTTTTTTAATATTTTAAAAACATAAGAGAGGGGCTCGACTAGATTTAATTGGAAATACTGTAGAAAACGTTTTCTCCAGAAGTTTCGCGGTGACGTCAATAAACCATCTGCATAACGAAAATATTATTGTATTAATTATACTTGGGTTTTGACTTTTTGGTTTTTTACGTTCGTGTCTAATGTAAACAGTGAAAGACACACTAGTTAATAATTATTTTTAGCTCGGTCTAGTTACACGTTTCAAGGCTATTTTCACACTCGTGATGAACAACATTGCTGTCAGATGGGCCACTGCTTCTTGCTATTCCCCATTCAAATACACTTATCATTAATTTTATCCTTACAATCGCCTTTATCGTTTTAAAAATTTACAACAATTTTTATAGAAGTTCTGAAAATTTATATTCCTCAAATACGCGGACCAATCAAACGGGGGAAAATAGTAAAATGACTTAAAATATTTAATATTAAGGAAATGTAAGATTTCCGGTAAGGGATTGAAAACATACTCCGCCGCAAATCAGACTCGGAATATTGGGAAAGATGCCAATTTATTTCGTCTCGAGGGATTGGTTTAGTGTTAAAATGAAGGAAAGGCGGGTTTGAAGGTCACCGTAAGTAGGTTAACTCCGACGTAGAAAACAAGTTCAAGGCCACAACTAACGTATTATGCGCCTGCGCACTGATAGGTCAACGTGTTTTTCAACGTTAGCTATACAGCGTACATGTACAGAATACAGTAGTTTTTATACCGGGAATGAGAAAGGTGTGTTTAACGCGCAACTCTCTTTTTTTTTTAACACTCTCTCCATGATTCAAATCTCTGCTCTCTATCTCATCTTCAACTTAATTTTCGCGTCTCGAAAAGTTTGAACCTAGTTTCGTAGACACTTTTTTTTATTTTTAAATATCAGTTGTTGAATCCGTGATCGTCAAATCCAAAACATATTTCCGCGTAGTTTTCGGTGTCGGATGTTTGGACGTGGACTTACTACGCATTAGTTATTATCAGTGATATTAATGGGTGAAAGCAATAGTTATTTAAACTACGACTAATATTTATTTGTTATCATTTAACTTGGCAAAATAAAACAAGTAATAACTTAACCAAAAAAAAAAAAAAACTTTTTCAAAATTTTAAAGCTCTTTTAAAAAGAGTTTCAAATTTTTTAAAATTATATTACGTCAGTTTTATAATAATAATTATCAATGATGAAACCAAGTAAACGTAATATCATATTTATATTGTGTATATTTTTAAATTTTTGTTTGTTTCATAATTTAAAATTATTGGTTTATTAATTTGTGAATTTTTTTTTTTTTTTAATTTAGCTGTTCGATTCGGTCGTGTGCCAAAAAGAGAGAAAGCCAAAATTTTGGCAGCCATGCAGAGTGTGAACGCTAAGTCTCAAGAAAAAGCCATTTCTTTGGAGTTGGAAGATGAGCCGAAGTTGGTGGCCACTATTATTAATGCTCACATGGAAACCTGCGATTATACGAGGGATAAGATTACGCCCTTCTTGCAGAGGGCTCGAGACGATCCAGTATACGCCCATGGAACCTCTCAATCGGTAAGTTTACCATTTATACTCTTTTTTACTTTCTTCAACTTTTTCAAGTTGAGCCTTTTTTTTCATACATTTCTTTATTTAATTAAACAAAATTTGAGGCGTATTTAAAAGAAGAAAGAAAAAAAAAAACGGTTTTCCTTGAGTTTCATATGACGGAAGTAGTGAGGGTTAAAAGGGTGACCTGAGTTTGGAGGTCAGATATAGCAAAATTATATTTTTTTTAAGGATGCGTAATATAATAAAATAATATAAAGAATGAAAAATTGATACTTGGCGACATAAGATATAATATACGGCCTTGGGTGTCAAAACAAGGACGTTTTACAAGTCAACTGCACCCACTCCTCCTCCTCCTCCACCCGTTTTTTCTCGCTCTTGTATTTACATTTTTTTTTACTAAGCTAACCATTCAAATAAATGTTATTTTGTAAATACAGTAAATATTAGAAGTTATTTTAAACCTCAAATTTATGCCGTCAATTTTTAAATTATTACCGCGCCGTGTTTTTTCTTACGCAGTAGTTTTTGTTTTCTTTTTCGACGTTGTACTTAAATCTAAACGCTTGGTTTAATTTATGTTTATTAATTTAAGGAATTTTTTTTGTTGAAAATTATAGGCTTGTCCGTTACATCCTGCTGTTCAGATTGAAAATGAAAACCAAAAAGATATGGAAGATATTTCTCAACGATTTTCACCAACAATCAGCGGTGTGATTGACTTTGCTAAAAGGATCCCTGGCTTTTTTCTATTAGCCCACGACGATCAAGTGACATTGTTAAAGGTAGAATTGGAAACATTTTTATAATTAAGGAAAGAAATTTTAATTTAATTTTTAATTTGATGATAGGCTGGAGTTTTTGAAGTTTTATTAATACGATTGGCGTGTATGTTTGATTCGCGCACAAACACCATGGTGTGTTTAAATGGACAAGTTTTGAAAAGAGAGTCGCTGCAACACACCAGTAACGTTCGATTTCTCACCGATTCGATGTTTGATTTTGCTGACCGATTAAACATGTTGCAACTTTCGGAGACTGAATTAGCCTTATTTTGCGCCGTGGTTGTAATTGCAGCTGGTAAGTTTTTAATAATTATTTTAAGCGTTTGAACCCGTCGCTAACTTATTTATTTTTGATTTCGCAAATTTAGATCGACCTGGAATTCGCAACGTTGAACTGGTGGAGAAAATTCAGGCGAAAATTATGCTAGCCTTGCAAAATTCGACCATTCACTCCCAACCGCAAAATCCGAGTCGCTATCAAGAATTGATGAAAAAGATTCCGGATCTGCGCACTCTCAATACGCTACACGCCGAAAAGTTATGCGCCTTCAAAATGCCTCCAACGGCGGAAGCGCAGGCTGCATCCACCTACGGCTCGTCTAATATGCATCAACTTTACCAGACGCAAGTCAGTCATTATAACGCATACGGCATGGGTGGTCAAAAGAGTCCTAATTTGAATGGAATTAGCAACGAAGATTCGAAGGGCAGTTGGGGAGAGCAAGACACCTACATGTCTTCCCCCAATTCCCACCGTTTGATAGGGCGAGATCCGCATCAATTGGTTCACGGTTGCACCGATCTTTCCGCTTGGAGTCCAGGTAACGATAGTAATAAAAATCAAGACATTTACGGGAGTAACACGCGGTCATCTGATGACGCCAGTTATAAAATCGAAGAAACTATCGTTAATTCGCCGTCGAGTTCGAACGCGAGTTCGAACAGCAGTCCCATGCGGCATCTATCGAGTAAAGTTAACGAACATCATCTTCATCACGAAGGAGGAAATTGCTCCGGTGATGAAATGGCAACGAGCCCTAGTAGCAAATGCCCTTTTAAAGGGAGAAAGCTAGATTCGCCTACTGATTCGGGAATCGATAGCGGTAAAGAGTTGGGTCCCGGGAGCGGGAGTAGTGGCAGCCAAAGTCGAAGTACATCGATTTGCAGCAGTCCGCGCTCGTCAATGGACGAGAAGGTGAAAGACATTTCCGATTGCGAACTAACAGTCAAACAAGAAAGCATCGAAGACATGCCTGTTCTAAAGCGGGCGCTGCAAGCACCACCGCTTATCAATACTAATTTATTAATGGACGAGGCGTATAAACCTCATAAAAAGTTTCGAGCTTTACGAAAAGATTCGGATTCGGGGGCGGAGACCTCTAACTCTCCAAATTTAATCGCCAGTTCCGGAAACAATAATTGTAATTCGCCGATGAACATTTCCATGTCGTTAGCCAGTACGCACAGTACGTTAGTGAAGACATTGTCGCAGGGCCCGCAAATGAGTGAACAACAATTAAAACGTACGGACATTATTCACAATATCATTATGAGAAGCGATCAATCCTCCAGATCGGCAAATTCCAATCACTCGACATTCAATTCGAATCAATCCTCTCAATTGCAACAGCAACAACAAGAGTGTGGAACAGTCTTGTATTCATCGTCTATGTCAACATCGTCCTCCAACCCTTCATCGCCTTCTCCACCCTTCAACTCCATGCCATCAATGAACGGAAAAAGTTCTCTAATGTCGTGCTCTCCCGGCTATTACATTCCTCAGTCCGGTACCACAAATCACGGAAACGGTTATCCCGCTTCCGCCGCCAATCCGAATTCGCAATGGTCAAGTCCGTTCGGCGCTCGAACCACCTCTCCCATCAGACATTCTTCATACGCGACCGCCACTACCGTCTCGTCTTCACCCGCGCCTAACAACGGGCAAAGCATGTCGTTGGGTGCAGTGTCGTCGTCTCATCATCAACATTTTTCAACCAACTTAATTCCACATTCGCAAACTTCTCAAGTCGCTAACGGCTCGGCGACGTCTCCCTTGCCGCGCATGTATTATAACCCCGGCTCTACTTCATCCCCCATTTTGGCTACGACACCTCAGTCACCGACATCAGTAGCCGGAGCCATCATGAAACAAGCGGCCGGTATTAACAGCACTCATATGGGCGGAAGCAACACGCAGATGTCCGTCAAATCACCAACCTCACCTTTAGCTGGTCAAATCATGATCGAGCAGCAGCAACAACATTATCAACCGCAACAAACAATCGGCAGTGACCGAAATAGCTCAATGGACAGTCAACCTCTTAACTTATCGAAAAAACTGTGTTCTGCTCCGCGCCCTCACAATCATCATTCGCACATCTCCACTTCACCTCACATTCACTTATTATCGTCGTCATCCGACCTTTCGGTTACATCGTGTCCTTCTCAAAGGGTGAAGATGGAAGTTGTTTAGAACTTTTTTAAAAAAAAAAAAACTTAAACTACTTTTATCTTTTTTATAATGATCTCGATGTTTTTTGACAAATCAGTGCTGGAACTGGTGCGTGCGCATTCTGCTGTATCAACAGCTTTTTAATTGTGATGAGGCCTCTTGGCTATATACCATATGTTGTGGTTTTTTATTTAAAAAAAAAAATTTAAAAAGTTAACGATAGTGAGTTTTGATCACCGGTGCAAATGATAGTTTGTTAGATTAATGTAAGATAATGCTAAACTCCATAAGATTTTTTTTTTTTTTTTTTGCAAACGCAATGCAAGATAAGTGGATTGAACATCGGAAGCGTGCGTTTCATAAACTAATTGGTTGACATTTCTCCCGCTGTATAAAAAAATAAATTTGATTACACTTTTAATGCAGGTTATTTAAGATATTTAAATGTGCAAATATTAGTGGTCTCGTTTTTGTAGCCGAAACTATGTTCGTTTCCATTACACACGCTTAATCATTGAAAGTTCATGACCCATTTGATCTCATTTTAACAAGAAAGCTCTGGAGGTTAAGTGAAAATCTTTTTTTTTTTTTTTCTTTTGTTATTTTTGGTTTTTTATAAAGCATATAAAGTCAATACACTTCAAAATAAGATCTAAGTTGTAATATTATGAAAGATATAAGAACGTCCAATTATTTTATCATTATTTCACCCAAGTGGTTGGAGTGAATCAGCAATGGTTAAAATTTTGTAATGGAATAATTAAAAATAAATCTTTATAATTATAAATACATTTGTTCAATACCGTAATAGTTAAAAACTGTTTTTTTTAAAAAAAATTGGTTCAGCGTTATAGGGGGAGTTTACTTTGGTTGTGTAACGGAAAAATTATGAATTTTTATATTGCATTGGTGAATTGGTATGTGGAGAAAAATTTGAGTAAATGTCCATATAAGTTTAATAATATTGATATAAAAGTTGTTCCTTTTTTTTTTATTATTATTATTATTTCACTATCGATCACGATGTTTCATATGGTGCTCATATAAATTAAGAGAGTACAATCAAATTGTATTCATATTTTTAAAACCCTATTTATTACAATAGTTTAATGACTGATAACTGTCAGCATTAATGATAAACATGATGTTTCCAATTATTTAACCAAAAGCTGAAATGCTCATGTTGATACAATATTATTAGCCAAAAGAAGGAAGTTTGGTTTGAGCGGTGTCTTAAATGTTTATGAAAATTGGGAGGGAAAGGAAGTTACGTTATACATTTTTTTTTAAAAAATTGCACTCTTAAACCAAACAATCTTTTTTTTTTTTAAATCTAACGTCTGTGACGTTAATAATTGCAGCATTTTTATTTTTTAACATGACACGTTCAATGGTGTCCAATTGCTACTGTATAGATGTGGGCCAGTGTCCTCATGTTTGAATGGGCTAATTTTTTAATGGTTTTCACCCGAATTGTCCTATATAATAGTCATTTCTTCTTTGCCATTTTAAATTATTTTCCCTCCCAAATCATGATCGTTGCCTTGCTGTACATTCACATGAAATCGAAGGCACCATATCAAGTGAGCAGATTGAATGACGGGGCTTGTAACAAAGAAGGAGAATTAAAAAAAAAGCTGCGATGATTTTTTTGTATATTAAGTGTTTTTGTCTATAAAAATAGAGTAATTATTATACCAGAAAATAAGTTTAGCAAGATCAATGTTGGTTGTTTGATTTTAGTTGACTGGTTGCTGGAAAACTATACAGTATTTTCATTCTTTATCTTTTTACCCTGCCTTCTCTCATTGCTTGGGAGTTGCTGACGTTTCGTATATTTGTGCGTGCATGTGTGCTTGTTCGTTTGTAAATAAATTCTTAGAAAATTTAAGATGTATTCTTTATTCATTACATGGCAGTAAACAATGTCGACATTACATAATTACAATATGATACGTATTATTCCTGATGTAGGTGCCGTTGTCAATTATTGTTTTAAGAAAAGGGATTTTCACGTTTTGTATGCTACGGGATCGAAATGTGTTAAATAAAAGTTGTACAGAGATGATTAAATATTTGACTATTTATTTGCAATCGATGATTGTCGTTTTAATAATTAATAAAATTAATTTAAAAAAAAAAAGTTATTTTCAAGTATTTTTAAGATGAAGTTTGACTCTTTTTCAACAAAGGATCAATTAACTTTAAACACCTTGAATTTTAAAATTATAAAAAAAAAATTCCATATTTTTTATTATTGTACGGTAAATGTGAACTTTGATTATTTTAATTGGCGCTACGGTAATACTACAGTTCACTTTAGACATTGGCGATTCTCGGATTAAAGCATTCTGCTGATTTCCTCGGTGCAGCATGGAACATGGCGTTCTGCCGTCAGGTAAATTATTACTGTATAATATCTTTAATTTTAAAATATTACGGCGTTATTGTTAACTGTAATTAATTTAGAACGCATGATATCTCAGCAAATCTTATAATACGTTATAATTACCACTTAACAAAATGAATGCGTTTACAGCTCTATTAACGCATAATTTTACTAATACTGTAAAAGACTACTGTATATTTGAGCAATTGTTCCTACAGTACGGTACGTGTAGGCTATGTTAAAACAAGGAGTTAAAATGTCGAACAAGATGACCAAAAATTGATTTTATTGCAAAACCCAGACAATCTCATTTCAATGACAGGCACGATAATCGCGGATTATCCGACAATGCCCAAAAAAGAGAACAAATTAACACTCGCTCGCGGATTATCCGGGAGTTTACTGTATAATCAAAAAGCGATACATACTGTAACTCGAATGTTTTGAAGATCTTAAACCAAGGTTTACATAACTCCTTGCTTAAACTAAACATTGGATATGATAATTCGCCATTGAATAACCTCATCCTCCTAGGAACAATAGGCCCACGCTTAAAATTTTTAAAAAATTTGAATTTTTTTCTTTTATTATTACCGGTACTGATGTTTTATTAAATTACTTCAAAAATTTTATTTAATCAAACTATGGTGAAGCAAACAAATTAAGAAAGCAATTGTCTTTAATAATACAGTATAAGTACAGTAATATTACGGGTGCCTCAAAATCAAATTTTTCGCACAAGTTAATAATTATTTTAGTAATTAAATGTTTATTAAACAAACATATTTAAATACCGGCTTTAATTCATATAAATCTATTTAATATAATAGAGAGGTGTAAAGTTTTTAAAACGAAAAAGCAACTTAGAAGATATTATGTATCCAAATTGAAGGAAAAAAAAATGTTTTTTAAGACATTGTCAATTCACGACTTACAACTTTTAGAAACAAGTACCCCACCACACCTACTTCAACCTTGACCAACAGTCGTTGGCGATGACTCGAGACTAACAGAGGTTTGCGACGGGATCGCTAAATTTGCAAGTGTAGCTGATGGCAACGTTGCGCTAACTGTAATAGGTGGCATGCCAGGAAGAGAAATGGGTGTAGTGACTGGTTTTTCATTAACGGCTGAAACTCCGCTAGCAGGAACATCTACAATTGAATTAGTTAATAAAATAATATTTTGATTGACCACTTATTTCAAAATTACCCCCCATCCATGAAGGCAAAGCGGTAGGCGGTACGCTGCCAATATGGAGGACATTTAAACCCGACGTTACATTAGATAAATTATTCGATGGTGTTGACAAAGTAACCTAAAATAACAGAAATTTAAACAATAATAAAAAAAATGCGTTGAAATTAATGCATACTGTTGAAAATCCATCACTAGTAACAGGTACTGTTATTGATGCCTGTTCCAACGAATCCTGTAAAATCCTATTAACACCAGAGGCCTTTGATGGTATTCTATGCAAGTAACCATAACCAATACCGCAACCTAGACTAAATATCAAAAAAATAAAAATACAGTAAGTAAATAAAACATTCTAAAATTCATTTTCATTTAATACAGTGTTATTACCTGCCTTCTCCACCCCACGCACCATTCGGAGTAATGGTCACTTCTCTGCAAGTGTCAACATCTACATTATACACGTACAGTTTTAAAGGACGTCCTTCATGAGCTTCAATCAGGGCGAATAAATCTTCAGACTACGGAAACACAACGCAGTGAGTTAATCTAACATAAAAATACTTGTGCAGGAAATTACTTCATGCAAAACAGAATCGGCACCAATGATGTAATCTGAATTTCCTCGAAGGCCAGCAATATCGGCTGGAGACTGTGGTTGAATATCCTAAAATAAAAAGTAATTAATTTCAGTAAAAATAACATTTCTCCATCAAACTTTTAATGCAGATGTACATACCAAAATATGCCATACATTCTCGTTCGCTCCTTCAAACGAGCAAAATCTTATGCTTACGCCAAGAAGCCCTTGACCGCCCCATAAAGTGCTTGGCGTTATCATAACATCACGTACAGTCTGAGTTTTACTATTATATATCGTCATTTTTATAGGTTTTTCAACGTTCGCTTTTAACAGATCTTTTAAATTATCATTGTCTTGATCCTAAATAATAAAAAAAAAAATTTTATTTTCAATATTATTCTCATCAATCAAACTCAAAATTTATACCAATCTAGTGTTTCCCACAGCTACAATAAAATCGAAAAATGCTTCTAGCCCAGCGTATGATCCTGGAGAATTATCTTGCACCTGTACCGAATAAAGCCTTAGATAAATACACGGGTATTAAAAACAATAATCATGTTTCATTTTCATTATTATAAAGTAACGCGGATGTACAACACAATGTATTACGTATTACAAAGCTGTGTTAAAAAAAGTTTTACCTATACTTTTAATACAGGAATAATAATTGTCAAAAATAAATCTGAAATTCTAGTTATCCCTTAACGGATTTTAAAACCAATTCTCAATCTACAGTATATAATCTGCAGATTCTGGAATTCGGAATTGAAACAGAAAATAATGTTGACTCTACAATATTATTAATCATCCGGCTACTCCGCCAGCTGTCAAAACATTTGAGTGTCGACACTTCCAGCAATGTAACGCAAAAGTATACCTTGTCTTTTCAATAACTACTTTTACTACATGTATAAGGAATATCATAATTATACCCTTAAAACGTGATATCCTTCGGTGCCACCACCAGGAATCATCGCAGTACTACTTGAACCTCCCATGATACCAACTACTCGATTCTCGTCAAAATGCTTCTGTCTAACTGCTCTCTCTAAACATCAAAATTATATTAAAAACAACTACCATTAACGGCACAACTGTACAAGTTTTATTGCACATTCGTATTTTAGTTACTCACACGAGAATTCCAAAAAATGCAAACGAAATACAGAAAATAAAAGCACAGATTACGTGGCAATAACATTAAAGTCTCCGTGCTGCCTTAGAAGAAGCGACCGAAATACTACCGACGATGCGTTTTATAAAACGGAAATGACGTGACGAGCAGACGGTATCGCCAGCCGAAATAGTACATTCGGAAAATTCTCGCGGTGAAGTTCATTTTTACTTTAAATTATAGCATTATAAATTATAGATTTATTAATTAAAATATGTTATGATGAAGAAAAGGGCAATCGGAGATAATCCAAGAGGAGAATTTTGGGTTAAAGGTTTGTACAGTTTAATTAGCTAAGATTTCTAGTGTGCCTGCAGGAGTGCACCGTACAATAATGTTGTAGGCCATGAGGTGCCAGTACCGTACATTAATTTGTAGATTTATTTAAACTGTATTATTATGTTGTATTTTAGTCTGTTCATATGCCAACTTAGTAAAATCTCAAAAACTTTATTGATTAGTTCATAATATGTAAGTTAGAACTCTTTTAATATTACCGGCACATGTAGCTGTGATCGTGTGGTCCTGAACTGCTATCGTAGGCGGGACTTTCTGAATAATAATTACCGGTTTTATAGTAATCGAAATTAAACTACGGTAGAATTATGTTGTTTATTTTAAATCAAGATTAAAGCACGATTTTGTTTTAATATTATTGACTGGTACCGGTAGTACTAGCTTGCATCCAAAATACTTTCCAGAAACACAATTCAAACAAAATAATCAAATAAGCAAAACAAAATTACCGGGTATTATAAAAAATAGAGAATAAAATAAGAAAATATTAGTTCCCTTCAATTATCTCAATCATTTGAAAATAATTAACAATCGATCACTTTAATTCGAATCGCGAAAGTTTTTTTTGTAAAAAAAAAAAAAATTTAACTACCAATTAAAACAAGTTCTTTAATAATTTTATTCAAATTTTGTTTTAATAATGTTAATCGATTTGATGTGAAAAGGAATTTAAATAATTTGATTTTAAAATATCAACTTAAAAGTTAAATGTTTCAACATAATTTTATTTTTATTTCCAGTACAAAGTATACCGTAAATATTATTATACTTTATGAAAATATATTTTTAAAAATGTGCGTTGATTGTCAAGTTTATTGTTTGGTTGACATTGAACAAAATTTTTTTTATCAAGTAAATTTGCATTTTTTTCCTTCTTACATTTCATTCAACAAGTAAGCACTAGTAGTGCACGGTAAAATTTAATACTGTAATGTACTATGCAAAACATGAATTTTTTTTTTAAAATTAAACTTGAAACTTTCTTCACATTAAAAATGATATTTATAGCAGGGGGACAAAGAGTCCGGACTACGATTGTAGAAGAATCGAGCATTTTATCTCCGCAAGTAATTCGAGATGAGAAGTGGAATTTAAATTCTCTCCTTTCCGAACTAGTCACAGTCGAATCAACCATTACTTGGTTAGCCAATCGGCGTCTCATCAAAAATAGCATAGAATGTACATTGTGCGGCCATCTGACTTCTCTAGTCGAATTTAAACAAGGAATGGACGGTAAAAGGTGGAGCTGCAGAACTTGTAGTTTTCGAAAAGGCGTTCGAGATGGCTCGATTTTCTCCAAAAGTCATTTATCCATCAAACAAATAATGATCATAATGTATTATTGGACTCGCGACCTGCCTCTGGCCCATATTTCGTACGAAGCCGATGTCAACCATAAATCGACAGTAGATTGGTGCAATGTATTTCGAGAGGAATGCGAAACGTGGCTCGAGAAGCACGCTGACGAAATTGGAGGCATCGATGACGAAAATGGAGAGCCATTAATTGTTGAAATAGAAGAACTCAAATATTTTCATCGCAAGTTTCGAAAAGGACAATGGAGAGCGGGTCACTGGGTTTTAGGTGCAATTGAAAGGAAATCCGGAAGGTGTTTGTTAGTCGAAGTGGAAGATAAACAGCCTGCTACTTTAGAAGCAGTAATTGAGAAATATATTCTTCCTGGCACGCATATTGTATCTTGTAATGGATGGATTACAAATGCTAATATTCCGAAATTAAAGAACGGAATTTATACGCATTCTCAAGGCTTAGAAAGCAGTGGATGTGAAAATAAATGGAATCTCGGAAAAAGGCTATTGAAGAAACGGCACGGACCAGCTCGGGCAGATTTCCCATTGTACTTGTACGAATTTGTTTTTCGGAATTTCTTTCATCATAAAAAAATTTTTGAACAATTTCTTGTTTGTATCGGGGAAAATTTTGATATCTAATATTAAACTTGAGTGTTTTTTTTTTACTGTATTAATAAAGATTTTTTTCAAAAACCCAAATAAGAACTTGACGTAAATCATATTTTGACACACTCAAAATAATTGAATTGCGCTTCCAACATTCCTTTTCACATTGATGAAATTGACATTTTGCACAGATTTTGTTTAGATTACATGCAATTACTTTATTTTTGGTTATAAATAATTGCCATTGTTTTAGATGAATCGAGATTCGGATTTCAAATGCTGGAAAAGATGGGTTGGACGAAAGGAAAAGGTTTAGGACGCGATGAATCTGGAATTTCCGAACCTATTAAAGTTCGTTTTAAAGCTGATGCCAAAGGTTGTGAAGTTTATTTTTATTATTAATAATTTATTATTATGTTCATTTTTTTAATTGCTGTATTTTTTTTTTAAATGGCAACTTGCTTAGGTGTTGGATACGTTGAAAAAAATGATCAATGGATGGATAACCAAGAAGAATTTAGTCAATTATTAAGCCGTTTAAATAGTAGCGATAATTTAAATGAAAATAAAACCAACTCTGAAAAATCTACAAATGTAGCATCTACCTCTAAATATTCAAGGAATCGAATGCGGTAGGCGAAAATATTTAAGCAATACAGAATAATAATTTATTTATTTTTAAAAAAATAAATAATTTTAGTTATTCTAAAGTAATAAAAGGAAAAGATGCGGTACAGTATTCGGAAAAAGATATGACTGCAATTATTGGTAAACGGAAACATGAACAAGTGATTAAGGCAAGTTAATAATATATTTTACATGACTAAAATATTTACAAAAGTTTTTTTTTGAATGCACTGCAACTCCAAAATTACAATAGGTACTTAATTTTTTTTTCTCCTATTAATAATAGGAAGATGACCAAAATAAAACTGAGAACATGTTTACAGTTAGTAAATGTAATCTTAACGATTATCTAATGAAGAAAATGGCCGAGAAGACTTCAAAACTAAGTAGGCTCAAATATAAATGTTGCGTTTTAATAATAATAAATACAATTTAAAAATCTTTTTACAAATAATTTTGATAGAAAATAAAAATTTGAATGAAACTCCCGAAGAAATGAGTAAATCGAATGTAAATGAAAGCGATTTCGATAACGGCAGTGATCAAAAAAGTAAGTTTTCGCATTAAGTTTACAAATTAAAAGTTAATGCTAAAATTATTACCGTACATCTATTAGAAAGAAGCAAACGGAAAAAGTTTAAATCGTGAAAAAAATCTACAAAAAAATAGTTTTGTGACATTAAAATAAAACACCAATTTTAAAATATTTTGGGAGTGATACGGTAATAAAACCGATAGTATTTATTAAAACTTAGTTAAAATATGATTCCTAACGACCAAAATCATATTTATCATTTTAAGATGACAAAAAAATTTCAGAACCAGATAAATTTTATTAAAAGTTATTAAAATAATTATTATATAACAATGTACCTCTTACACTATATCAGATAAAAAAAAAAAATTTATTAAACCGTTGAATTTTTTTTATTTAAAAATATAAATTTGTTTATAAATACGGTATTATTTAACTTAAGTCATTTTTGGGTTACTTTTCGGAAAATACAGTACTACTTTCCTTTGGATTATTATTAATTATTATACCTAAACAAAACTACACATTTCTAATCTAAAGTACCTTCGCTCTTGAAAATTACTTTGTTATTAGTGTTTTTTTTTATAAGTTTAGGTTTTTTTTAGTACTGTGTACAGTATGATCAAACTTCAGGTTCTTAATTTTAGCTTAGGTTCTACTACCGGTAGCAGTACTGCAGCCTACCGGTAGTGGCAGCAAACATTCTTATAGTAACCTTGAGACTTCTCAATTTTTGTGTTGTCGCCGCTCTAAAATGTGTGTTGAAAATACAGTATAATGTGGATTTGAAAAGCCACGATACATCTACAAATAATTGTTTATGGTTGAGCAAAAAAAATAGTAAGTATTGTATTTAATAAAGTTTAGTGATTTTTTGGTGTTCATGGAAATTTTATCTAATACCGGTATTGTATTTCTTTTAAGATGAGCAATATCATGAAATGCGTGTTTGGGAGGCAATTGCGTTATACATATTGGCTATACACTCTTAGCAGTGGGGTCAAAACAACTTCTGATTCGATATTACAGGTATCGTAAACAGTACATGCATTGTGATTTCTCAGTACAATCAGTTTTGGTCCGAGGTATTTGTGTTGTCAGGATTGTTATAACGCACTTGGAGTTTCACCAAGTAGTTCCTTGCCAGATGTTCGAGCAGCGTATATAGCAAAAGCCAAAAGATATCACCCCGATAGTGGACTTGAAACTGCAAATCAAGAAAAGTTTGCGAAAATTGACCAATCGTACAAAATTTTAAAAAATCATTTAAAGAAAGAAAATGAGCAAGAGGATTTTGAAGATGAAATAGAAAATGTTTTCGACATAAAAGTAAATTTTATTGAACTTCTTATTTCACTAATGATTGGCTTAAAATAATTATTATTTTTTTTTAAACCCAAAAATAATTAGCATGTAGCTCCTCAACATCGACAATATTTAAATTTTGAAGGTATTGGATACGGAAACCCGAGTCAGCGACAAGCGCAGTATCAACAATTCAAAGTTTCGCGAGCGGTGGATAATATTCACCAACGACGCATAGAAAAATTAGCTTCTGAAACTGAAAATAGACTAGTATTTCGGAATAAGCAAGAAGCAAAAAAGCATAAAATCAGGTACGAAAATATTCAAAATAATGTTTTAAAGTATAAATTAGGAGTCATGTGTGGTGGCCCAGGAGGCTCAATCAAAAGAAATTTCAAAAAAAAAAAATTTTTTTTAAAAAATTTCAAGACAAAAAATTTAAAAAAAAAAAAAATGTTCAAATTTTCACTTTTTTTTTTTTTTTAATTTTTTTTTATTTTTGATTGAGCCTCCTGCTCCACCCATAGTCTGTAATTGCATTACATGCAGTACATGTACTTGTAAACTTGCAGTAATGCAATTGACCGTTTGGCGGAGGATCTAATTCAGCAGTCTATGTCCAAAGGAGAATTCAACAACTTAAAAGGAATGGGAAAACCCTTAAATTTGTTTAATGATAATCCCTATATAGATACCTCTACTCAAAAAATAAACGAAGTAAGATAGTTGTTTTTTTTTGCCAGCATTTAGTTGATTACTGTATTTGATTAATATATTCACGTATTGCGTATTTGCATTTTTTTTTTATTTACTCAAAAAAACAGATATTAAAGACCGAAGGGTTCCAACCAGAATGGATTTCATTGCAAAAAGAGATTGGTACCGAGATTCAAAACATAAAAAATAAACTAATTGCTCAAAAATCTAAATTTGGAACTAATGCGCTAACAAATAGTGAAAAATCGCAATGGAATAAATATATATCAGATTTAGAAAAAGATGTTAAAATAATCAATACTAAAATTGACAATTTCAATTTAATAGTTCCAATTTTAACTAACCAAAAAATGCACATTTCATTAGAAAAATTAGTTCGTCAATTATTCAAAGATGAAGTACAATTTTATTATACCCCTACGTAGGAAACAATAAAAAAAAAAATAATTATTTTTATAGTAGATTACATTTTTTGAATCTTTCTATTACGATACGGAGTGGGTGAAATGCATTTTACAAAATTATTGACCACAGTCCATGGTGACCAGTCCCAACACTGCAGGGCTATTGCTGCTATTCCAATGTTAGTCATTGGTATTTTTGATTAGGGACCCATTTCACCATGTCTTAATATGTTACAGTTACACTATATACAGTATTAGTGAATATTTTTGGTTTTTACTCTACCTACCGTGACCTTTTAATTGTATTATCACAGGTTAATGTTGATTATTCCAAGGGTTCTGTTGTTCGCGACCACCAGCTGACCGCCGCATTTTAAAGTTTTGCGTTTTATATGCGTTTATGCCGCAATATGCCGCTTAAATTTGCCGCGTTATAGGCAACGTGGTGTGGTGAAATCAAAATCACGGTGAAGTCGAAGTGAGTAAATTGAGAAAGTTAATTACGATCAAGTTCTCCGAATTAACGTAACTTTGAATAAACACCATTTTGTCAGGATTCAATATTATTTTTTTAAAAATGTCAAAAAAAGGACAATCCTTAGGAAATGCGATTATAAAAAATCGTCGAAGACAAAATCGACGATGTGGGACTGAAGGCTTTTCATCGGTATTATGGGTTTTTATTTTCTCTGTTTTTTATTTTATTGCCTAATCTTTACTTAAAACTAATAAATCAAAATCATTTCTATCTAATTTAAATATGTTAATTCTTAAAGTGTTGTTCTGACAATGTAGAGGCACGTTGCTGAATTAAACGATGGTTATGATTGGGCAAAATTAAACTTGAATTCCATTACCGAGCAATCAAATCTTGAAGAATTTTTGGCAACAGCAGAATTAGCTGGAACCGAGTTTCAAGCTGGTAAATATTTATTATAATTGTAATAATAATATATTCTGCTTATTCAACTAGCGATTAATACGGAATTGTTTAATGTGTAGAAAAATTAAATATAACGTTTATCAACAAGAAGATAACGCAGGGAATACTGACGAAAGAAGAAAATCGAAAGATAACCAATTTACAAAATGAACATAGAAAGTTGTTGAGAGTTCCTAGGAGGTAATTTGAATTTAAATTATTTATTTGTCGTGCATTTAACAACAAAAACGATTTTTTTAAAAACCAAATGTATTTTATTTACTATTTTAAAGACCGCCATGGGATAGGAATATGTCTGCAGAAACTCTTCAAAAATTGGAACAAGAAGAATTTTTAATTTGGAGAAAGGAATTATCAGAGTAAGAATACTTTTAATCTCAAATATTACCGTAAATAATATTTTGTTTAAATAGACTTGAAACTATCGAAGGAATTATGTTAACTCCGTTTGAAAAGAATTTAGAATTTTGGAGGCAGTTATGGAGAGTTATTGAAAGAAGGTTACACATGATTTAATTTTACATAATATCATAATAATTATTTAAAACATGCATTCATTCATCGTGTTTTATTATATTAGTGATGTGATCGTTCAAATCGTAGATGCCCGTGATCCATTATTGTTTTGGTGCGAAGATTTAACTAATTATGTGCACGAGATTGATAAAAATAAAATCAATTTAATTTTAATTAATAAAGCAGATTTTTTGAATGCTAAGCAAAGGTAATTTACTTGGTTAATTTTCTATTCATTTTACTGAGAGAATTATTTTCTAGGGCTCAGTGGAACGATTATTTTCAAAATAAAGGACTTACTGTAATATTTTTTTCCGCTTTGCAAGAATTAACTTCTATTGAAGAAGCTCAAACTGTAAATGAAAATATAGTAGCGGAGGATACCACAGAAGGTGGAAGGGTTTACTCTCGTCTGGAATTAATTGATTATTTCAAAATTATTCACAATGGAAAAAAAGTTAATGATTCGTATACAACTATTGGATTGGTATTTTTTTTTTGTTATTTTCCTGACGATTATTTGCGAGATTCAAGACTCGCATTTTAATTACAGGTTGGCTATCCTAATGTTGGCAAAAGTTCAACTATTAATTGTTTGCTGAATGCTAAGAAGACGTCAGTATCAATTACTCCTGGTAAAACTAAGCATTTTCAGGTATGGCTTTTTTCTTATGCAATTTTTAATATTTAATAACGTCTTGTATTTTTTGTTGTTAAAGACATTGTTTGTTGATGAAGAGTTATGTCTATGTGATTGCCCTGGCCTTGTAATGCCAATGTTTGTATCTACCAAAGCCGATATGGTTATTAGTGGCATTTTACCTGTGGATCAAATGAGAGATCACATTGGACCAATTAATTTGATATCCTTATTATTACAATTTTAATTTTGTTGATAGCAATATAAATAGACTGTATAATTCTTTAACTGTTGATAAATTGCATCTAGATTTCCCAGACATGTAATTGAAGAAAAATATGGCATTATATTGCCGAAACCGCTGGAAGAGGAAGATAGCAATCGACAACCATCTGCTGAGGAATTTCTAAATTCTTATTCATGTAATTTTAATATTATAATAAAAATATATAATAATATTTAATTAAGTAAATGTTTGTCTTAATGTTATATTAGTTATGCGTGGATTCATGACATCGAGAGGTTTACCTGATTTAGCGCGTGGATCTCGCTACATTATTAAAGACTACGTTTCGGTAAAATTAGCTTGTTTATTTACAAGTTCATTGAAAAAAATGTCTTAATTTTTTTTTAAATAGGGAAAGTTGCTTTATTGCAAAGGACCGCCAAATTTAGATGCTGAAGAACATTTTCAGGAATTCTCATCGCCATTATCAGATGAACCTAAAATGAGCACCAATGCTAAAGAAATAAAGATTTGCCAGGTAATATATCATTATTTACAGTTTATAATATTTTGCTTAATAATTAATAAATCCAATCATAATTTTACACGTTTGAGAGAAAATTTCTTTTAACAATAATTTTTTAAAAATTATAAATTTACTCATAGTGTATATTTTAATGATGGCCATTTCTTTAATTAGACAAATAAAGGAACTTCGAAAGAATTAGACAAAGTATTTTTTAAAAAGGTATTTTAATAACTATTTCCTTTTTCACATAATAATTATATTAAATAGCATTATTTTGATAACTAGATTTCTGCTGGAGTTCACTACAAAACGAGCATTGGTGAACCCGAAAATACAGGAGAAAGTGAAAAACCTTGGAAAAAGCATAACAATCGGAAGAAAAGGGAAAAACTTAGGCGAATTTATACAGATGAATAAGTTAAAGATGTAATAAGATTGTAACAAATGTGGTTTTATTCAAATACATTAAACTGAAACATTTAAAATATCGATTTTGCTATTGGACTTCATTTTTTGTGTTGTTTTACAGCAAAATCCAAATGTTTAAATATTAGGCCTACTATTTCGTGAAGAAATTATCAACTATTTATAATTGTACATATTTAATTTAATACTGGAGTAATACTTTTTATAATTATTATTACACCATTGGAAAATTAAATTTGGCGCTATTTTTGAAGTTTTCCCAAGTAAATGATTCGTGGCGCAATAGTTTGCAGGTTTTGCGGATTGAGCCGCTGTCTGTTAAGGGCAAGCCAAAATAGTTATAGGAAAATTTAAAAAAGGTCAAAAAATGTTTTGTTGGCGGTGATTATTTCAAAATAAACAATGACACGTTAGCCGAAGTTATCTCTGATCTCAGGAAATCAAATTCAATGCTTGCTTGCTAATAATTATAATTTTGTTTTGGTTTAAAATACTGTGCATGCAGTAGATTAAATACGTAATTTCGAAATTTAAATAATAATGCTTGGAATAGGTTTTTGAGAAGCAATAAGTGAGTCAATTTTACTTAAAAGTTTACTGTTATTATCTATTTATAACATTAATTCATTAATTTTTTTAAATTACAGTACCTATATTGAAAATGTATTTCTGCGAATTCCGCAATAATTTCTATTTGGGTTTGCCCTCGGCAATGGGCGGCGCGATCCTCTTCTGATTGCTCAAGATTCGCAGAAGGATGTCCGCAAAATGTCACAAGACTGCTGAATGTGGGTAATCGGCATAATTATTCCAAATAATAAATCAGTTAAATATTGTCATTGTTTCAATTATATTTATTAATTACATTACAAAAATGCGCAACGTGAGTGTAGCCGTTGTTTGCTCAAGTAATCAAAATCGAAGTATGGAAGCCCATGCTGTTTTAAGGTAAATAAAACAAGCTGTTTTGGTCAGCTGTTTAAACATTTATTAAACTTCAGTCGAATTAAATTATTGTTTAGCAAAAAGGGCTTTAAAGTGCGTTCATTTGGTACCGGAGATAAAGTAAAACTTCCTGGAGCAGCACCAGACAAGCCCAATGTTTATGAATTCGGATTTCCATACGAGGAAATTTATCAAGATTTGCTGACCAAAGACAAAAATTTGTATCCTTAAAATTCTTTTTAACCATCATTTTTTGTTTTAAGAGAATTTAAAGCTAAGCTGTTTGTAAAAGGTTCACTTAATAATCGTGGTACAGATACACTCAAAATGGTCTTTTACATATGCTGGACAGAAATCGACGAATAAAATCTAAGCCTGAAAAATTTCAATCGTGTAAAGAAAGATTTGATATTATAATTTCATGTGAAGAGAGAGTTTTTGATCAAATTATAGAAGGTAGGAATATATAATAATTATAGCTCTGCAGCTTATAATTTTATAATATAAGCTATTTAAAGATCGCTGCTATAAAATACTTTTTGTTTTCTAGATTTGGAAAGTAGGGAGCCAATAGATAATACGCCAACTCACGTTATTAATCTCGACATACCAGATAATCACGAAGAGGCTACTATTGGATCTTTTTTAATTTGCGAATTAGTCACAATGGTATTTAAATAAAATTATTCAAGCAATGTTACTAAAATGATCTGTAATATCAAATTTATCTCAATTTTAAGCTTAGAATTACCGCATTTATTTTTATTAACTTTAAACCCCCAATGATTAATTTAGTTTACTGTACAATAATTATTTAATTACAGATGTCTCAGTCAGAAGACCTTGACAACGACATGGACGGAATAATTCAAGATTTTGAAAGTAAAAACGGAAGAGCAGTTCTTCATTCGGTTCAGTTTTATTGATTGGCGTATATCTTAAATTATGTGTTTGTTGATTTAAATACCGTAATTATGTATAGTATATAAAAAAACATTTTTACCGGGAAAACGGTATTATTTTTGGGGAATAAGTTGGTTGTCCATTTATTTGTAGTTTATAAACAAACAAAAAAAAAATACACAAATCTTATTATTCAACTTTAATTGTCATGTTTTTTAATAAGCGAAATTAAATGTAAATTCTAATTTTCTGTTTTTTTGGATACAAAAAAGTTATATTCATGATCGTGTTTTTATCAACTTTTTAAGTTTATTAATTTTGTACAGTGGAAAATTTCTAATATCGTTGTGATTGTATGGTTACGCGCACATTAAAAAAAAAATGGATGCTATAATAGCAGCCGTTGGTCCACAGCATGATGCTGTTCACTTTTGGTGACGTCATGCGTAAGTCATGCGCACAATGTAATGTTTGGTTGATTGTTGGATTAGGAGTAAATAGCCGCCATGAAGCAACGCCTCCTACATACAAAGCCACCGTCCTGAATGTGGGTCACTACTGTGACGTAGGGGTTTAAGGCAATGCCACT
>JAQGAZ010000883.1:0-42152 GCA_034692225.1 Polydesmus complanatus
TTGGATAAAACCGGGCCCCTCAAAAAAGCGGGCCCAAGGCATTTGCCTTGTTTGCCTGTTGGATGGTCCGCCCCTGACTACCGGTATTAGTAATCTCGAATTTCCGGTCATAAGTTTTATTAAACGAACGTTTAAAATAGAAATCATATAGGTAGGCGCTTCTGCAAAGCGCGCGCTACTTGTATTATTAATACCAAATTCCACATCATAAACACATTGACCTGAACATTTGATTCAGCACTTCCGATTAAATTCATCACTTAATAAGCTAAAAAAAAAAAAAAAAAAGCAAAAAGCAATGGCAATTCCCATTGTTTCTTTAAAAATAATTTAAGATTTTTCCGCAAACAATTTTTATTGATTTTTATCATTTTATGTTTAACTAAGTTAACTCCATTTCTAATTTGGCTTTACAGGCAAACGATCTATTGAGATCCACAAAATCCATTAAAGATCGAAATAACCGCGAAATAATTTGCATTTGCTATAAATCGAAATATTTATTTAATTAATTCGATTAATTTTTTTATTCCAAAAAAATCTTCAAATAGATGATGAAATTGCTCGTAATAATTATTATGAAGAGAAAATATTATACTGACTGTAACAGTTTATTACATGTATTAAATATTGTTTAGAAGTGTAAACTGTGTAATAATAATACAGTAGTTATTATTATTATTGAGGGAAGAATTGGGAGTTGAATACAACAGCGAAGCACTAGCATTTACTACAGCATTAATTTTATAATAGTTTTTCTTCTGTTTAACAAAAACATTATTACGCCACTCTTGCATTCAACCAAACTAAAATCTGAAAACTTGTAAAATCCCACCCCTCAAATAAAAACCTCCAATAGCCTTGGAGGATGACGCATATTGTCACGAGCGGCGGTGGCGTGATTACAAGTCTTGACGATAATTCACACGCGACTAAAATTTTATTTAGTATCGGAGTGTTTGCGAAAGTGTGAAGATCGAGTTAAATCGCACAATCCAAAAAAGAGAGTAAAAAAAAATGAAGTGGCTGGGTATCAAAACCAACCACTATTTGTCTACAATAATTTTTATCATATCTTTGGCTGTTATAACTGTAAAAACAATCATAAATTATTTGAAGTTGTTGTTTATTTATTAATAATAATATTGTGTTTTTTTTTTTTTTTTTTTGAAGTGTGGAGGTCTGATTCTGTCCCACTGCTTCTACTGCCAAAAATATTATCACCGCTACGACGACGGCACGTGCCCGCAAGATGTGGCTGGGTGCACTATCTGCATCAACGGGTAACGAATTTCGTTCATAATAACAGTTATTAAGCACCATAATCATGCGTAATATTACTCTGTTTTCGATTTTTTTTTTAAAACCGTAAATTGTTATTAAACAAATTGCGAAATGCCCACTTCCGATAGTACGGTACCTCGTGCATTTTTTTAAAGTAAATTTCCAAGAAAACGATGATGGATGACGCGCATTATTATTTCAATTACATAATAATAATTACTTTTAGTTAATTAGTCGCATTTAAAATACTAATGATAGATTCCAAAATTTATTTTAAAATATTTTTCTTAAAACTAAAATTTAATTTAAAAAAAAAATCATATTCAATTAATGTGCGCAATAATTTAATACAAAAAATGTAGGCTAAATTCCTGTTGTAAAGAAATTAATTGTACGGTAAATTATTAAAAAGCAAAAAAAAAAATATATTCGTGTCAAATTAATTAATTATGTTTTTTTTCTTCTTTTCATAGATCCGTCATAGATCCGGAAAATTTGAGCACCTGCTTGGAGCTCAGTAATGTTTACAATGAAATTTATCATTTTTTTTCTGGGATATTAAATTCATTTTGACGATTTTTTTTAGACGTCACAAAAAAACCTGCGCCAGAGACCCGGGTGGCTTTAGCTACAGTAGTCATTATAGATTGCATGGTGAGCGCTAAGGTCCAATGTTTGTGGAAGAAGGATGGACAAGTCATGGATCTCGCTCGCCATCCCAGGGCCCAGCTCAAGATCCAGACCGAACCCTACACCACCGACTGCAGTTTGGTCATTCAAAACGCTTCCTCGGAAGACGAGGGCTCGTGGACCTGCACCAACAGACCCATCCCCCATGAGTTTAATAGCAACTACACCATCGCTGAGCACACCCGGCTCTACGTTGAGCAACCGGCGGTGGTTGTGGTCGAACAATCCGCTTTAAGCGCTGGGATCATCGTAGGGATAGCCCTAGGCTGCATCGGCGGGGTGTTTTTGCTTTCGGTCATTTTATTTGGAGGCTACAAATGCTACAAACGTCAATCGCCGTTTTTTTCAATTGGTCAAATGAGCAACGAGATGATGAACAATGCTAAATTCACCGCACTGCCATCGTCGCCCATTGGAGACGAACCCATGAGACTGATTCCCAATTTTAAAAAGTGCGCAGAAAAGAACCTCAGCATCATCTAATTTCGAGCGGCTCATTTACGTTTTGCCACATATAATAATTAATCTCAAGCTAAGGTGGTATACTTAATCATCATTTCTCAGATGGGCTGTAGTTGAATCTAATTTCATGACACTTCTTGTCAACAAATTTAAAAGTGTGAAAAGTTTATGTAAAATACATAAGATATATTTTTTCCACTTCTTTTATGAAACAAAATATTATATTTATTCCGTTCATTCCATTTCAAAACAAAATTTATTTTGATTGGATTTCCATCCAATAACTAAAGTACAAAAAAATTAATGCAATAGATAAAATTATATTACCGTATCTCAAAAAAATAATAATAATAGATTTAACGCAAAATGTGAGTCTCCACTTTTAAATTTTTAAGAAAGAATTGTTTTAAAAAAAATTACTAATTTAAGATTATTTAATAATTTATTGTTGAAACTATGATGAAACTGTGCCATAATTATTTTGAGTGTACCTAGTAAATATTAATTAATTTGTACCGTAATGATATTTGCAACAGTCAATCACATTTTTGTATTTTTATACGTGTTATCATTGAATTTGTCAAATTGAATAGGTCCTTTTTTTAAAAGAATAATTTTTCTGTATCGAGTTTTGAAGGAGGCAAGTGTTGCTGCTTATTTGTTGACGAACAAAATAATAATAAAATATACGACTTTGAAATAAAGTTTAAAAAAATGATTATTATCTATTTTGCGAAGAATTTCACTTTCCGCTATATTTGCACTATTTTATCAGATTATGACTAGACCACATACTGTAAGCTACATGAAACAAGTTATAACTGGTTCTTACCAGATAAATTAGGTGCATCACTTTTAATTAAAAATAACAAAACTTCCTTACCCTTTCATCTTTTTTCAGTTTTTAAATTTAAAACGTTTTCACTATTAACGAATGTGTCAATTTTTTTTTTTAAAAAAAATTGGTAAATACTGTACTGTAGTTTGAACTTTGAAAAATAAATAACGGAAAATTTCTAAAAAATCTAAAGAAAAGAGCGAAAGTAGTATTTTTTACCTGGAAATTGTTTACCCGGAAAATGAATTAAAGGAAAAAATATTTAGAAAATTATTGTTTTGAGGAAATCCATTTTTAATTATTAATCTATTAAATACCAAAGTATTCCGGTTACACGACAACAAAACAGTTACTGTTAGATTCTCAATAGCATTTTTTTTCTAACCGCAAATTGTTCTAACCGAACCTTCTATACCGAACCTTTCAAAAACCACTGTCTCTTCTTAATTAAAAAGTTTTTTAATTTGATAATGAACCTTTTATTAACTCTTTTGTGGTGTACCAAATGACCGATCCCATGCCAAATTTTTTCATTAAAAAATTATTAATTAAAATTTAATCTAAAATAATTTTTTTAACTAGTATTTTAAAAATAATAATAAGAAAAAAAAAAAATATTATAGAATTATGTAATCGAAGGAAAATCCACAAGCAGCAAAAACAAAATGTATCACATGGTTACCGCAAGAGGCGCTGTAATCGGCAGCACGTGGAAAAAATAGAAGTGCCCGCTACAATTTAAACTTCGATTGGGGAAAAAAGAAAAAAAAAAGTGTTCGAAAATCGATTGCTTCGATTCACTCGACAATTTAATTGATGGAAAAAAATATCTATCGCTAATTGATTATTGGTAAGAATGATTGCGAAT
Organism: Polydesmus complanatus; assembly: GCA_034692225.1. Classification (NCBI taxonomy): domain Eukaryota; kingdom Metazoa; phylum Arthropoda; class Diplopoda; order Polydesmida; family Polydesmidae; genus Polydesmus; species Polydesmus complanatus. The sequence goes on from JAQGAZ010000883.1 coordinate 4,143, forward strand.
ATTATTTTAATAATTTTAGCGTTTCCGCGCGTGTTCGGGGAACTAAAGGAGAATTTTTCGGTGGAAAATTTCACCTTGGTCAAAGTGCCTCGGTTGAAGCCGGATCCGATCGAACAGAATTTGGCGTTCCAAGTGGGGGATCAACTCTACCGTTTCGTTCTCATGCCTCGATACAACTTAATAACGACCGGCACCAACATTTCATTCGTCTCGCTCGATTCCGACTCGCGAGAAGGGGAAAAAAGCACGTCGACGGAAAAGATCAATTCCTCAAATTACGCTAATTGGAAGTTCGAAGGTTCATCCGTCGCCAACCGCTCGCACGTCATTCGAGGTTTCATCGACAAACGAGGAAATTTCGACGGTTATTTTATTCAAAACGGTGACATTTACGTTTTAGAGCCGTACGAAAACTTTCACCACTCTCACCCAACCAAACTCAATAATTCGAACGACGACGACAACAATTTCGTTCTATTTAAAATGTCAGACATTTGTCATCAGCCGCGTTCGAAACTTAACGCCACTACTCCCGGAAATTCTAAAATAGGAGAAAACGTTTCGTTCCGAATTTGCCAGAAGAACGTGGAGCTACTGGAGAGGAAAAAAGACGTTCTTTTGAACCCAGAAATCGTGGGAGAAATGTCCCAGAGCATGAGCCCCAACCTTTTCCGCCGAGCTTCCATTTCGCCCAACGTCACATATCTATGTAATTTAAAAATTGTTTTAGATCATCGTTTCTACAAGTTCGTCGGGAAGAGCGACAAGAACCGTTCAGTCAACATCGTGGTCTCTCTGATGTCCAGAGTGGACCGTAGATTCAGGAAAGTGGACTTCAACACCGACGGAGTGGCCGATAACATTGGTTTCTACATCGAACAACTCACTATTTACAGGGTAATTGACCAACTCGACGATAGTTTTAAATAAAAGTTTTTCTTAGTATCATTGAACTTTGTAAATAGTGCTATGATAACACTTTAAAAAAAAATTGTTTGCTTTATGACGAACATTTTTAAGGTCCCGGTACAGTAATTTATTGTGCTGATTGCGAGTAAAAATTAATTTAAAAAAATGCTAAGATCAACGTTAGACGTCCATTAGATTTTTCCCCAAATTAGACTTTCATTAATTTTCTTTCTCCCATAGACTTACATTAATTATTTTTTACCCCAATAAACTTACATTAATTATTTTTTACCCCCATAGACTTTACATTAATTTTTTTTTACTCTCATAAACTTACATTAATTTTTTTTACTCCCATAGACTTACATTAATTTTTTTTACTCCCATAGACTTACATTAATTTTTTTTTCTCCCATAGACTTACATTATTTTTTTTTTACTCCCATAGACTTGAATTAATTTTTTTTTCTCCCAAAGACTTACATTATATTTTTTTACTCCCATAGACTTACATTCATTTTTTTCTTTCATAGACTTACGTTAGATATTTTCCCCCATAGAATTACGTTAAAAAAAAATTTTAACCATAGACTTGCATTACTTTTTTTTTTTACTATAGATTACTCTATACTCTATAGATACTCTATATTTTTTCCCCCAAAAACGTACAGTAAATTTTTCTCCATTAGATTTACGTTATATTTTCCCCCAAAAATTAACAGTCTATTTTTCTCTCTTATTCGCTTGAGTTTTTTTGTTTTCCCAAAAGGCTTACGGTATATTAAATTTTAAATGATATTTTTCTCAAAATGGGTTCTCAAAACACAACATAAGAAAACAAAACTAATATTTAAAATCAGCACATATAAAGCTGCAAACAATTTAACTATTTTTCCTGAATTCAGCACTCAAAAATCTATTAGAGTCGACCGTAACATTTAAAAAATATTACCCATTGTTAATCTGTTTAATTAATTTCTTTTATTCGACTTAGGATCCTGTGAAAAACACGTATAACACGACGTCGAGTTGGGACGCCGTCAACTTTTTCCAAGAGTTTCGAGAATACGACTTTTCCGACGCCTGCGCGGGTCTTCTGTTCACCTACCGAGAGATGCAGACCGCGGAGGAGAACGGACCGTCTCTCATTAAGACTCAATTGGTAAGCGAGACTCAAGGCATCTGTTCCCTTTTGCCCTTGACCGTTCCGAAAGCCTCTGCCAATGACTACGGAGAGTTCATCGCCAACGCCCTGCCCGTCAATTTCCGCGTAGGGGGGTTTCCGGCTAGCGAGTCTCAGATGGTGGTGCAAGTGATGCATCAGTTGGGGCATTTGTTCGGGGCTCCCAACGACGACTTTTACGCGGACGACGAAGTGTGTTGCAAGAACATGAAAGGTCACACGTACATCATGGCGTGGCCCATTCCCAGCGGAGACGAAGAAGAACATCACACTTATTCTTCCTGCTCCATCATGGCGATGTCCAATTATTTGAGCAAGTCTTCGCGTCCGTGTCTGAGAACCTGCGAAGGCGTTCAATGCGACCGACCTCTGTTGGGTATTCGACCCATTCCTCGCTTCGTCGGGAAGAACGTTACGAGTACGGTACCTCCGGGGGGTCCGACGCGCACCAGAGACTGGACCGAATACTGCTACACCGTGCCCAGAGCTAAGTCGTCTTTGAACCGCGTCATTGATCAATTATTAATTATTGGTTTTCTCGTTTTCATTATAAATTTTTGCTGAAATTGTTTTCAAAATACTAATTTTTCCTTTCATATAATTCTAAAACTGTTTGTTGTTGCGTAATAGAAATTTGATTTGTTTACTATTTGTTACTGTATTTATGAGCATTTTAAATTAACAAATTACTTTTTTTAAATGTTAAAAAAAAAAATATTTTGTTTGTGGATTAAAATATGTACCGGTTATCAAATTAATTTTAATCGATATTTTTTAAGCGACGTTTAGATGTCATCGGGGTTATCGGAAATCTGGAGAGTTAAAATAATAATTATATACGCTTATACGTGTATTTTTTTTATTATTCGCAAAATATTTGTTTGTTCAGAGTTTTATGGATAACGAATTATCAAATCTTGAATTAGAATCTAAATTTTTGGATTCCGCTAAAATTTATTTCGTACGCCAGTATTTTTTTTTTTTTTTTTTTCGTAGAAAAGAGTAAAGAGTAATTAAAAAAAATATTGTCTTGTTTACTAGCTGTTGCTACAGTATTACTAATACATAAGAATCACGCCACGAACCAGAAATGTCACCTGATCCCACTTTTCACTTTTTAATTTCTCTCGCGGTTACGAATTTCATCAACGCAGTTTTTAAATATTATTTCTAAACTTAATATTAATTGTAATATCAATTTTCAACTTTTTAATGGTCAAGCGTACCGTATTAAATAGCAATTTAAAAGTGTAGTTGCACATGATAGCGCCTGCGTCATCGTCTACGATCATACTCTGTTTAGAACTTTTGTTTATGTAAACTTTTCAGTCATCGATTACGTGAAATATTAACCCCCCCCCCCCTCCCTTCACACATTTTATCGACAATTTGATATTCTTGACAATTATTATTAATAACTATTTTTAAATTATATTTTGCAGCAATTCAACTTTTTCTTTATTATTATTAAATGCTACTACGAAATTAAAATAATAAAACTGAAATTGTTTCAACATTAATTTTGTCCTTAAAAAAAACACCGCGCTTTTGATAGCTAGCTAGTTAATAATAATTGACTATAAAATTAAACCGGTTCTCTTTAAAAAAAAAAAACTTAATTATCTAACTAATTGAAAGGCAGTCTTCTTCTAGACTCGCCTGGATGTTTTAATAGAATGATGCAAATGCACGTAATCAAAAATATTTTTTGGATAAATTATTAAAATTCTTTAAAATGAAGAAAAAATAGGTCATCAGATCGGGTGCCGCGACGTCAGCAGTGATGCTGGGCTTGCTGCTACTTGCTCGGGTGATGCAACCACCGCCCACATGACTTGGCACCTCCAAAACCGCTTTGCTCTACTGAGTGGTCTGTCGGAGAGAGCAGCTGAAGTGAGCAACATGGAGATGTTAAGCGTGAAAAACTTTTTCTTTACACTTTTCATCCTCTCCTCAGTGATACCGGTAAAAGCAATCAATCACATTTTTATGTTTAGATTAACTTAACTACAGTATGTTCTTTTTTTTTTTTTAATTTGTTAAAGTGCGGACTCTGTGGTCTAATTTTGTCAGACTGTTACAACTGTGTGAGGTTTCACCAGCGCTACGCAAACGGCACGTGTCCCCCAGATGAGTTCGGCTGCACGATTTGTATTAACGGGTAAAACATTATTTTTGTTGATCATGTCAAAATATTTTTGTGATACCGTTTTATATCCAACTCTTCTCGAAGTTTCTTCGCACAGTACACGTAAATTATTATTAAACGAATTGCGACATACTGGCTTCCGGTAGTAATGTTGTTGCCCTCTTTAAGCAAAATTTATACAGTTTAAAGTCTTAAAGATAAGCATTGGAAACGCAATTCCTTGCAATAACTTAAAAATGATTCTCAAATTACCGGCATTAATTTATCGAATTTAAAATATATAAATATTAGACAGAAAAATGCTTCAATTAAAACTATAAAAAAATTTCTGACTACTATAGTGGAAAGTTATGAATAAAAATTCGTCTTCAAAACTTCAATTAAAATGTTCAATATTTAATTTTTTTTTTTTTTTTTTTGGAATACGAAAAAGAAAAAAAAATCACTTTCCTAAAATTACTTCACAAAATTAATTAATACAGTAAATGAAAATCAGTTTTTGTTTTTAATTCAAGGTCCGTCATAGATCCTGATAATCTGGACACCTGCCTAGAACTGAGTAACGTTCAAAATAAAATCAAAAAAATAACTTTTATGATAATTTCGACTGTTTATTTTAGATGTGACTGAAAACCCTCCGGAAGAGACCCGGGGAACCTTGGGTGAAATAGTCATTATAAATTGCATGGTGACCGCTAAAGTCGAATGTTCGTGGAAGAAGGAGGGACAGGTGATGGAGCTCGCTCGCCATTCCAGGTACCAGCTCAAGATCCAGACCGAACCCTACACCACCGACTGCGGCTTGATCATATATAACGCTTCCTCGGAGGACCAGGGATTGTGGACCTGCACCAACAGACCCATCGACCATGAATTTAACAATAACTATACTTTCGCCGCGCACACCTGGGTCTACGTTGAGCAACCCGCGGTCGTTGTGGTTGATCAATCCGCTTCAAGCGCTCGGATCATTAGTCTAACAGTCGTCTTTGCTGGTTTGGGCCTCGTGGTCATCGTATTAGCAATTTACATAATTGCTAAAAACAGACGCCCTCGCCAACTAATAACATCGCCTTCGACAGAAACTATGGTAAGAAGTGCGTAGTTACCGTGCGAGGACCGTCCGTCGTACTGCATTAATTTTCAATTGCTGTGAAATAGCTTCAATACAGCAGTTGAATGTCAAATTAATGGAGTTTTTTAATACGAAAAAGTCATCACTCTTCATACGGTTGTTATTGAATCTCTAGATATCATATTTTCGTTTACTATATTCGACTTCGAGAAAAAAAACCCCTTAGTTTTCTCAAAATAAGGTTTGTGAATGTACATACTCGTACTTTTCGAGTTTAAAAAAAAGGGAGGGGGGAACCTTGCTTTATATTATTAATTCTGCATATGTTTTAACAGAAATGTCATTGAAAAATCCAAAATTATGTTTTTTCAACAGAAATAAGTTACTTGTAACTTTTCGATTCTGTATTTTGGGGCAAGTTAATTTATATCGATTCCACCAAATGCACTTCCAACCTCAAAAAAACAAAAAAACAAAGTTAAAACCATAATATTATTTAGGATACAGTAGATAGTAATAATAAACCAATTTGCAAAATAATTAATAATAAATTCAAAAATTAATATAAAAATATTCTTGAACATAATAATTTATCAGAGAATTAATAATATATTTTATAAATCTCATCATCAAATATAATTTTTTTTTAAATGTGCCAAAGCTACCTACGGTATTTAAATGTACTTAAATAAATGATCCTTATTGAAGTGTTGAAATTAAATTGCCATGAAAACTCCTATTATAAAATGCCGCGTTCCGTCCAGTTGAAGCATTTTAGCATGCGCAACTTTAAAGTGTACCGTACAATTTATTTCAAATTATCGACTGACGAAATAATTTGAAATAAATAAAGCGTACGTGTAATAATATTTTGCAGTATTTTGTTAATACATGTAATTGATGTACAGTACTTTTTACATTGTAATAATGCAAACTTTTTCGCATTGTCAATTTTGTACGAATTTCCCAAAATACTGAATAATTGCTGTGATTTTCCTTTTATTCTCTAAAATTATATCGATTTTGTAAAATTAGCTCGATCTCAATTGGTTAACATTCTCGACTACCCAGCAAATTGGTTAATATAATTTTGATTTTTTTCTATTCATAATGCTGTATTGTGTTGATATTTCACCAAATGATATTCTTATTTTATTATAGCCAATATGTGATAAATTAAAAGCAAAAAAAAAAAGTAAATAAAACCGTTTTGTTTACATTTTTCGAGTGCCATTGCAATGAAAGGGGGAATAGAGGAGGGAGGAATAAATGAATGCATTGAAGAGACCCAAAAGAGAAAATAAATAGGGGAGTAGATCAAGGTAAGTGGAACAACCTAGAGACCCAGATCCCTCACCCCACCCCTATTCCACTCTTATCATCTCTCCTCCACACTGTCAAGGACACCATTGACAAACCTCAATCACCATGCCCTCACTTGCCGTACATTCATATCGGAAGTTATCTCCGGGCTCCAATCAAAGGGGAGTTTTCCCAATGACACGTTTTATTCGATAGGTGCAAAATAATGCAATAATGAATATTAAAAAAAAAAATTGTTTACTTTTCTGAATTTTTATATTTCCTGGATTTTGCTTTAAAATTAAAATTCCGTGATTTTGAGATACCAGAGTCGCCACATTGCGTCTCAATGAAACGGAAACCCACTTTTCCAGTTAGATTCAGAATTCTACATAAAAGCTAATAAAGTTGTATTAAAAACTTGTACGTAATTAAAGTATACCGTACCGGATTACCGGCATTGCTATACCAACTCTAAAACGGATTTGAAAAAAGAGCATACCAAAAATCATTACGGCAGAAGTTGTAACACAAAGATGAAATTTAAATTAAACGTTTTATTATGCGTTATAAATTCGCGGTAAACATAATTTAATTTAATCGGAAAAGAAAATGTGGTGTTGGACGGTACTTAAAAATTCAGTCGCGTTCATTTTAGAATAAATTGGGAATCAAAAAAAAAAAAAAAATTCTTGTGAATGAAACGCAAGTTGCTCAATTTGAGGAAATTTGTGGCTGGAATTACGTCAGCATAGTTTATGCAGCGACTCACGCGATTGGTCAATGGTGATGACAGAGGTGAAGAAAATATGACGTCGTTCGAATGAAACTGGTTTTTGAAAGTTTTCTTCAAACTCGAATCGTTATCCGCGCTATATGGACGTGCTAAAACTCAATTAGACCGAAATTCAATCTGAATAATGTGAATTGGATATTCATTAACAATTATTATTATATTGGATATACATCATAGGAATGGACAATGGATAAAATATTAATCGTCGGCATTCTTCTAATCTACGTAATTAAGGTTAGTTGATTTTTTTTAATATACTGTACATGTAATACAGAGATGAGTAAAAAAAAAAATCCTCAAAAAAACTTAAATGAAAAGATGAAATTAAAAAACCTTATCCATTAAATTTTTAAATTCTCATTATAAAAGTTAGAAATAAATTGAATGGCACATGTCACATTTTTAACTTTATACAGTACCGTACAGAATACAGTATCGAATTTCGCTAAAAAAATGATTTTCATTACACACAAATAATAGTTAAAAAATTTAAAATGTTAGGTATATATTCATTTTACATACTATTTTATTTTATAATATGGTGTACCTCATTTAAAAAAAAATTACTTGCCCAAAAATTAATTTAAAAAAAAAAAATGAATTTCTTGTTTTTAAAAAAAAATTAAATTTTAAATTAATTTAAATTTTTTTTTTTAAAAAAAAATCAAATAATATTATTAACTACTATTTCACAATAATAATTGTGGTCGAAATAAAATTCTAATCCGCGTATAACCAAATTTCTACAATTACAATAAATTGCATTCAAATGAATGCACTTAAAATTGACACGTGATTTCTTAATTAAATTTCTGAGTAACTTTCTTATTCACCTCCAATATTAGCAATGCGCTCCTTTTTTTTTATTATTATAAATTTCAGCTATTTTAAACACCCACACGCAAAACTTCTGTTTAAAAGAATTATTATTTTGATTGATTTGTTTTTTTTTTCTTAGGAAAACGTGCGCGCTGATACGGACTGCCAATACTACTGCCGGAAATTTTACGAGAGAACCAGTGGTCTGTGTTCGGAAAACGAGCAGAATGATTGTCTGCAATGTTGCCAGCAGTGCATCAAAGGGTAAACTTATCACTTATTTATTATTATTAATTAATAATTATTAATAAATCAGTCGCTGTGAACGTGTGAAGTGGTCGCGCGTGATCGTGAATCATACCCCGAAATTTCCGAAGGAAACTCAAGTCTAATGTACTGTAAATCATAAAGTAAACAATGATAACGCTCGCGACGATGGTGGGGAATTTTCTGGCGAGTTTAATATACCATAGACTTTGATAACTCGCGATAAATATGTACCCAGCGAGAGATATCGAAGTTTTGTGTATTTTCTTAAATTTCATTAGTTTATGTGTCCCACCCAATGAGCGGGACAAGCAAAAAATTGGTCTACAGACTCATTGTAATGCTCCCAACCACGGAAATCTTTAGTAAAAGGCGAAAGATTTTCACGTTGGATTTGAATGGAAGCCAGAGAACGATTTCCCTCTCACAACGCGCTCCTACCCCTATCTCACCTCCCGATCATCACTCTCCCGTTCATTTCGCCAGCAAATAACCATTAATTAAAACACCGATCGTCATATTAAACAACGGTCAACGTCTTATTATTAACGATTAAATGTTACAAATTGTTAGGCGGATAAATTCGAAGCAAAATAAACTTAAAATTAAATAAAATTAATATACACTGTGTGATAATGATGTAGTGTGTAGATGAGGTAGATGACGTCACGCTTGCCGCCGCCGCCTTTTTCTTTTTTTTGAAAAACCTCTAAATTTTTGGCAAGGTCGCCGACCCTTGATAAGTGATTCATAGAAAGAATTGCACCAGAATAAAAATAAATCGAGTATTTTAAGTAAATATTATTATTATTTTAAATTTAAGCAAATATTTTTTTTAAGATTAATATTTAAATTTAATTTATAAAAAAAATTATTTTTTCTTTTTCAGAAATGTAATTGACATGGATAATCAAGATTCCTGTGTGAAACTAGGTAAGCAAAATTAATAAAATAATATTTTAAAAAAAAATATACAGTATATAGAAATGTACATGGTGTCCGAAAAAAAATCTAACTTAACTGAATTAGTATTAAATCCTATAAATTAATAATCTAAATATTTTATTGACACATGGAAAAACTTTACTGGTACTTGAAAGATTTTTTAAATAGAAAATAGAAAAATTCGGTGTTAAAAAAAGTCAATAAATGAGTTTTTCCATGTGTCATTTCAAAGATTTAAAACTACTTCAGTTGAGTACGTGTTTTTTTTTTTTTCGAACACCATGTAGCCTATTTTATGTTATGTAAGAACATTAAAAAAAACTGAATTTTTCTAATAAAATGTATCTTTCATTTGACCAGAATTTAAGCAAGAACCGGTCCAAGAAATGCCCCCCGCGCGCGTCAATTCTACGGTAGTTATTCTTTGCGTTTTCAACGTCAAAGTGCAGTGCAAATGGGAGCTGAACGGTCAAGAAGTGGACACTCGTCACTCCTCGCGCATACGCCTGGCACATTCAACCGAATCTTATACCACCACGTGCAGCTTAATCATTTCTCGAGCCAGCATGGCTGATGCCGGCCAGTGGACCTGTTCCAACGCTCCAATAGCCATCGAACACAACACCAACCACACAAACTCCACCACCACCTGGCTCCAAGTGTACCAACCGGACCAGCCTACTCAGCGTCCGGATAATCATCATATTTTAGAGAATGAGAGTCCGGATGGTCAACGTTTGGACGATCAAACTCCATCTTTTTCACTCAAAACGTCGCCCTATTTAATCGCGGGCATCGCCGTGGCATTGACAATCGTTCTCGTGCTAATATCGGTGGTTATTTATAAAAAGCTTTGTGCCAAAAGACAATCGAATTATCGCTTTGAGTCGTCGAACACCGAAAGTCTGCTCAGCGCTCACCGCAATCGAGAACCGGTTCAGTACAATGTTTCTATCACCATCAACACACCCAATGGAAAAGATATTGTGACATTATAGCTTTGTTTTGGCTGATGCCTAGTGCCTGCATTATTAAGAGACAAAATAATTAAAATTTGCCAAAAAAAAATGGGAAAATTCGTATATTTTTTTAAAATTTTTTCCAGGAAAAGGCGCAAAAAAATAGTCCAAATTCTAGGATTTGACCAAAGCATTTTTCTTAATGGAGCCCAAAACAAAAACGATTTATTACCGGCTTTGATTATAGCTATAATAATTATTATTCTGTACATATGTATAAAAGAATGTTGATAAGCTTAATGTGAAAATACGTGCACTCGCTATACCTGAAATTACGCATTTGAATAACAATATCGATACGAGTAGTTAAAATAAGAAGCTTTTTTTTCTAGTCTTTTTGTGTCAAATATCAATTTTCGTAAAACAAAATTTTATAATTACTGTATTCTTTTATTTTGTCGCCATTTTTGAATACTTTATTATTTATTTATTTATTTATTTCTACTGTATTATGCACTTTTTTAAAACAATTTTTATACTATTGATTATCGTTGAAATCCTTATTTCTCTCATTAATTTATACGAATTAGTTCGATATACTCGTAGATACGAAACTATCTTCAAATTGTATTAGATAGCCTACCTATTGTATATTCTTGGAAAATTCCAGTTTCGAACGTCTTTCAAATTAAAATATTTTTATATAAAACTTTTTAAATAAAAAATAAAAAAAATGTTCAACTAAAAATTAATAATAATGTTCGATTACCGCAATAGGGCAATAAACTAATCGATGGGGCTCTAACTACAAACTAACCAAAGAAACGCGGCAACAAACTACACGGAAATAGAGGCAAATTAGGAGGAATTACATACTCGTAATTATGAAAAACAGGAAAATATGAATGCGCAGCCGAAAAGTGCAACAAAACATACTATCCGTCTTCTTTTCAATTTTGGGAATTAAAGTTTATAAATTAAAAATCGTACCGGTAACGTTAATTAAATTTGATTATTAAAAACAACTAGGACAGGTACCGTAATATTATTACACTTTTAGGTGGAAATAGACTGGTAGAGTTTGTTTGCGGATTACCATGATTGTTCATTTTATTATCAAATTCAAAAGTATTTTTTCTTTCTCCAAAAACAATCAACATACGGTAATATTATTTTTTATCTAATCGTTAATATCAGTAATTACTCGTAATTCCAGTTATTAAAAGTTAAATTATCTTCAATAACATTTTTACCCGCTGACGTAAAGCCCGTTATTTTGACGCGTAAACAAACCGTCAGTCATGACGAAGCTGAAAAACTGAATACATTTTCATTTTAACTATGTTCTATGCAGCCAGTAACACAGCTTCATCTAATACACATCTCAAAACATGATCATCTGCAAAATAACCCGATAGTTCTCTTTGAATATTACTGTAACGAACCCATCATCCATGAAATTATTTAATATTTATTTGCAACCTCTTACTTAATGGAAACTTTTTTTTTTTTCTAGTTATTTTTCATTTTCTATCAGCTACTGTATATTCCTAGAACCTTCATTACCATGATGATAATAATTATTATCAAATTTAAAATATTTTTTCCAAAAACCATCAAGCTATCTAATCGTTATAATTCCAGTTTCCCGGTATTAAAACGTAGGCTACCGGATAACATTTGTTCCCGTTCACATAGAGACCCATATGATATAAACAGCTTCAAAATATATATTTTTTCTTGTAAAAATAAATTAATGTACATGTATTTGACGTTTTCAATTATCGTACCAAGTTTGAAATACTTCATACTTCCACTGGCCCGCTCTAGGAAGATTATTTCATCAGTACAGTAACCTACTGTACTGTACATTTACAATATACTGTAATTTTGATCTGATACAAAATGTTTCTCGAAGCAATTTAGGAAATTAAAAATTACAAATACAAACATTCATTTAAAATATATACGGTATATAAAATAAAAAAAAAAAACAAGTAGCGGCAATATTACTTTGCAAAGACTATGAAATGCCTTAAATAACACTTTTAGGTGGGAATACTCTCGTAGAATTTGTTTCAGCCTCAACTTATTAAGGTGAACCTTTTATAATAATTATCAAATTCAAACATTTTGTTCCCAAAAAACCCTTCAAAAATATTTGATCTAATTGTTAATTCCCCGCGATTAAAACTTAAACTATAATCTTCATTCATTTTTTTTTTATCAAAAACAATCAAAATATTTTTTTTATCTAATCGTTATTCCTATAACTGTCATTAAAATGTAAATTACTCCTTTCAATACAATTTTTACTCTACGCGTCGACATATAAACAGCTTCTAAATTTATAATTTTATCTAAGCTTAATCGTTAATTCCACATTATTAAAACTTAAAATAATTATCATCGCAATCTAATCGTTACATGTCCAGCCATTAACACGTACGGTACATTACTCACTTCAATACAATTTTTTCCGGTCCACAATATATAAACAGCTTCAAAATTTATATTTCTCCATTTTATAAAGCGAAGTAACTTCTATTTATTTTTCGTTTTTGTGCGTTAACAAACTGCGGTCATCATGTTAAAAAACTGGGCGTTTTTCGTTTTAACGGTGTTTTTCTCATCAACTTACGATGTTTCATCCAACATCCTCCCAAAGAATGGTAACCGCCGATGCTTCTCTTCAAGCATATTTAATATGACAACCCATATAAAATCCTTTCAAATTTACTTACAGATTCTTCCATAATGGAAGCTTCGGCCGTTCATTTGCGAGATGGTATTATATGATTCGGTTATGTTTTCCTGCTCGAGCTCGTTGGTGAGCGGCGAACCTGAGTCCTACACTCCAGACTACAAATGGACATGTGAATATTCCCTCGTACAATAAACGCGCCTCACGCAATAATAATACAGGTTAATTTTTCCTTCAACTCGTATAGATTACACCCATAGTTCTTCCAATAGCGTACAACTGTTTGACGGGATTAAAAATACCTACAACGAAACTTTTTTCAACACTTCTTTAACAATTTACTCTTTCAATCCCGGCCATTACAAATGCGACTACGTGTTTTACGACAAAGAATTCATTCACACTTTCCAAATCACCGGATATGCAAATATACCAGGTAGGTTTTTCTCAATTTAAATAAATTAATATTTTAACACGAAAATAATGCTTTTAGGAGTTGATTTACACGACAATTGCGTTACTTCGAACCAATGTTACGCCCTTAATTCTACTTGCACCACTAACGGTACATCTACCTGCGAATGCGTGGCCCCTCACGATATTAATTTCAGCGGATCGGATTCCACCCCCGCCTGTCTAAAGCGTACGCAAAGGCTTAGTATTATTTAAAATGCAATTTCAATAAGAATATTTTGCTTTCATTTAGACCAATCTGAAGGAAGTCATTGCAACATTGACGCTCAATGCGATGGCAAATGCAAGGACACCGTATGTAGCCCTAATAATGGCCCTACTACTGGCCCTACTACTTATGGCCCTACTGGTTAGTACAAATTTTAATAATAATTATTGTAACCTTAATTTTGCCCTTATTCATAAAACGCCCCAATTGTTCTGCAGATGATGACTTGAGCAGCGGCGCAATCGCCCGGAATGGAGTTGGAAGTTTGCCTGGCGTTGCTCTCATCGGATTTATTATCTATTGTGTTTTCATTAAGTAATTGCTCTGCTGTTAATATCCAACTCAATAAAATGATTAACTTTCCTCAAAATGACTTACAAGTTTTTAATTGTAGTAAATTAATGCGTTTTAGGTTTTTCAATATTATTACAGTACCGTACCAAGTTTGAGCCGTATAAATGCAGCATTATTATATTATACTCCGTATATATTAGATAGCCCGGCACCTATTGTATATTCTTGGAAAATTCTAATTTCAAACGTCTTTCAAATTAAAATATTTTTATATACAATTTTTTTTTTTTTAAATAAAATAAAAAGAAGGTTCAACTAAAAATTAATGCGGGGTAATAATGTTCGATAATACCGTAATATTAAAGGCAATAAACTAACCGATGGAGCTTTACCTACAGGCTAACCAAAGAAACGCGGCAACAAACTACACGGAAATAGAAACAAATGAGGAGGAACATTATTATGAAAAAGGAAAATATGAATGCGCAGTCGCAAAGGGCAACAAAATATATTATCAGTCTTTTTCTCAATTTTGGGAATTAAAGTTTATAAATTAAAAATCGTACCGGTAACTTTAATTAAATTTGGTTACCGTATTAAAAACAGCGAGAACAGGTAACCTAATATTATTACACTTTTAGGTGGAAATTTATAGGCTGGTAGAGTTTGTTTGCGGATTACCATGACTATTCATTTTATTATCAAATTCAAACGGTAATATTATTTTTATCTAATCGTTAATACCAGTAATTACTCGTAATTCCAGTTATTAAAACTTAAATTATCTTCAATAAAATTTTTACCCGCTGACGTATTCAACTCGTTATTTTGACGAGTAAACAAACCGCCAGTGACGAAGCTGAAAAACTGAACACATTTTAATTTTAACTATGCTCTATGCATCCATTAACAATGTTTCATCCAATATAACATCTCAAAACATGGTCATCTACAGACTACAAAATAACCCGATTGTTCTGTTTGAATATTACACGAGCCCATCATCTATGCAATTCTTCAATATTTATTTGCAGTCTCTTTACTTAATGACAACTTTTTTTTTTAAGTTAATTTTAATTTTCTATCGGCTACTGTAGATTCCTAGAATCTTCATTACCATGATGATAATAATTATTATCAAATTCAAAATATTTTTTCCAAAAACCATCAAGCTATCTAATCGTTAATTCCAGTTTCCCGGTATTAAAACGTAGGCTACCGGATAACATTTCTACCCGTTCGCATAGAGACCCATATGATATAAACAGCTTCAAAATATATATTTGGCCATTTTATAAAACGACGCCAACTTCTATTTTGTGCGTAAACAAACCGTATAGGCATCATGCTGAAAAACTGGGCGTTTTTTTATTTTAACTCTATTTTTTACAGCAACGTACAATGTTTCATCGAATATCCTCTCAAAGAATGGTAAACGGCGACGCTTCTCTTTAAACATTATAATATACACAACCCTTCAAATTCTTTCATATTTATTTGCAGATTCTAACTTAATGGAAACTTGCGCAGTTCATTTGCAAGATGGTCTAAATGTTGACATGAAATTTTTCTGTGGTAGCCCTACACCTCAACCCACAGATATGTCTAACCTTCCAAGCAGATGGATATGTAATTTAAATAAGTTAACATTCGTCAATTATAATTGCTCAGTTTTTAATACAACTCGTAGATTATACCCATAGGCTATAGCCGTTCAGTTTACGTGCAAATATTTGAAGGAATTGGATATTCATATAACGTTGCAAAAGTGACGAAGAATGTGCGGGTGACTACACCTGCGTGGACAACCAGTGTAAACAAACAGTTCCTGGAGATGGTTAATACTAAAAATTTAATAATAATTGTAAATTTAATTTTGTCTTTATTACGTTTAAAACCTTCAAATTGTTCCGCAGATGGTTTGAGCGGTGGTGCAATCGCGGGGATCGTGATTGGAAGTTTGGCTGGGGTTGCTCTGATCGGAGCGCTGCTGTATTTTGTTTTCATCAAATAATCACTTTTAACATTCAACTTTATAAAATCATTTTACTTCCCTCGAAATGACTAAAAATTTTTTTATTGTAAAAAATAAATTAATGCACATTGTATTTGACGTTTTTCAATTATCGTACCAAGTTTTTAATAATTCATATTTCCACTAGCCCGCTCTAGGAAAATTATTTCATCAGTACAGTAGCCTACTGTACATTTACAATATTCTGTAATTTTGAACTGATACAAAATGTTTCTCGAAGCAATTTAGGGAATTAAAAATTACAAATAAAAACATTCATTTAAAATATATACGGTATATAAAATAAAAACAAGTAACGGCAATATTACTTTGCAAAGACTATGAAATGTCTTAAATAACACTTTTAGGTGGAAATAGTCTCGTAGAATAATTTGTTTCAGCGTTGAACATAAGGTAAGCGACCTTTTATGATAATTATCGAATACCAACATTTTGTTCCCAAAAAACCTTCAAAAATATTTTATTTAATTGTTTAATTCCCCGCGATTAAAACTTAAACTATGATCTTCATTCATTTTTTTTTTTTTATTAAAAACAATCAAAATATTTTTTATCTAATCGTCATTCCTATAACTGTCATTAAAACGTAAATTTCTCCTTTCAACACAGTGGTACAATGAATGAATGCATTTATTTTTTTTTATTATATTCGATTACCGGTATCCGAAAGAAATAAATTCCTGGTACGATTAATTTCTACTTAATTTAGGGAATTAAAGTCTATATCTAAAAAAATCATACCTATGATTTTTTCAAATTGCCTATGAGGACTACAGAAATGCCTTAATTAACACTTTTATATGTAAATAGCCTGGTAGAATTTGTTTCAGCTAGACCATACGGCACCATTTTCAAAAACTACAAAGCGGCTCAGCCTGATAATTTTATCTAAGCTTAATCGTTAATTCCACATTATCAAAACTTAAATTATTATCTTTGCTATCAATTAAATGTTTATCAAAAACAGTCCCATTATTTTATCTAATCGTTATAATTCCAGCCATTAACACGTACGGTACATTACTCACTTTTATACAATTTTTTCCGGTTCACAATATAATATATAAACAGCTTCAAAATTTATATTTCGCCATTTTATAAAGCGAAGTAACTTTTATTTTGTGCATTAACAAACTACGGTCACCATGTTGAAAAACTGGGCGTTTTTCGTTTTAACGGTGTTTTTCGCATCAACTTACGACGTTTCATCCAACATCCTCCCAAAGAATGGTAAACGACGACTCTTCTCTTCAACCATATTTTAATATGATATACAACCCACATATAAAATCCTTTCAAATTTACTTACAGATTCTTCCTTAATGGAAGCTTCGGCCGTTCATTTGCGAGATGGTATATACGAATCGGTTTTGTTTTGGTGCGCGAGCACGTTGTTGAGCGGCGATCCTAAGTCTTACACTCCAGACTACAAATGGACATGTGAATATTGCCTCGTACAATAAACGCCTCACGCAATAATACAAGTTAATTTTTCATTCAACTCGTATAGATTACACCCACAGCGAATCCGATAGCGTACAACTGTTTGACGGGATTAAAAATTCATACACCGAAACCTTTTTCAACACTTCGTTAACAATTTACTCTTTCAATCCCGGCTATTACAAATGCGACTACACGTTTTACGACGAAGAATTCCATAAAGTTTTCCAAATCGCCGGATATGCAAATATACCAGGTAGGTTTTTCTTAATTTAAATAAATTTAATATTTTATCACGTAAATAATGCGTTTTAGGAGTTGATTTACACGGGGATTGCGCTACTTCGAACCAATGTTACGCCATCAATTCCACTTGCACCACTAGCGGACACTGCGAATGCGAGGCACCGCACGATATTAATTTCAGCGGATCGAATACCACCCCCGCCTGTCTAAAGCGTACACAACTGACTGCTTATTAATATTTAAAATGCAATTTCGATAAGAATATTTTGCTTTCATTTAGACCAATCTGAAGGTAGTCATTGCAACATTGACACTCAATGCGGCGATGGCAAATGCAAGGACACCGTATGTAATGGTTAGTACAAATTTTAATAATAATTATTCTAACCTTAATTTTGCCCTTAATTATAAAACGTCCCAATTATTGTTCTGCAGATGGTTTGAGTGGCGGCGCAATCGCCGGGATTGTGATTGGAAGTTTGGCTGGCGTTGCTCTCATCGGAGTACTCATCTATTTTGTTTTCATTAAGTAATTGCTCTGCTATTAATATCCAACTCAATAAAATAATTTACTTTTCTCAAAATGGCTTACGAGTTTTTAGTTATAATAAATCACGGCGTTTTAGGTTTTTCAATTACGGTACTGTACCAAGTTTGAGCCGTATAAATGCAGCATTATTATTATAGACATCATTATAATTCCACTGACCCGCTCGACTAGAAAGGTAATTTTACCACCACTGTACACTATAGTTTGATCTGATACAAAATACTTCTCAGAGCAATTAAAAAAAATTATACATTCTGTTAAAAAAAAACAACGAATGCGCGTCATTAAAAAAAAAACAACTACGAATGCGCGTCATAAAAAAAAACAACAACAAATGTGCGGCAAAAAATGTTTTTAAATGCAGTTCAATTGACCAAATATACCAATTGACTAAAACAAATAAAACTTGGATATTTTACTGGTACTTAGCTTACCGTATTTTAAATTTGAATGGATAAAATGAAGTGGGAGGACGCCAAATGACATCTGATGCAAGACCGTTCGTTGCCGGGATTGAGCTTTGTCTCTTTGGCAGCCAGTGCTGTTGGTAACACCGGTACCCAATCTTGAAGGTAACCCGATGCTTGACCTGGTTAGTATAGAAAGATGCGCGAACAATATAATGTTATTGTCTACCATGTAGATTTAACCGATTAATTAATTATAATTATTACGATGCACGAATTAGCACACTCACGAATCCGCATTCAAAATAGCGCCCTACTATGGCTCAAGTGGGCTATCGAATGAGCAATATGATACGGAAGCCCAGCCCTGACAATAAACATGTAGTGTGGGAAAACAGGCACTGTAAGGCAGTCTGATATAGGGGTGACATTCAGGTACATGTAATACTAAAAAAATCTGTTATTTTAAATTTCTAATATACAGTATTTGCAGACAATTACAGTATATATTTTATATGTTTTGCTATTTTACACTTACAGTAGAGCGTGAACGGTGAAAGCATTCTGAAGCTTCTAGGGTGGAGATGGTCCAATTGTAATAGAAATAAAAAATTCTAGATTCCTCAATGTAATTCCGCTAGGAAACAATGTTAACTGCAGTGAAATAGAAGAACGTGTTGAAACTCAAATTAAATAGCTAATTATAATACATATGAATGTCTTAATAAAAGCTGAATAATTACTTTTAAAATGCTGTTCACTGCAATTAATTTACAATTGGTTAAGGTGAAAGGAGCCGGGGAATCAACTACAAATTCATCAACAAAGCGAGATCCATTTTGAGATATAATTTTCCCGTGCGTCATTTCTCTCAACACTATTTTTTGGGATTTTTTATAGTATGCAGTTGTCGTGCTATTAATATCCTAGAAATAAAAACTGAATTAAAACCCGATAAAAAAACTTCATAAACTAAGCCCATAATAATTACAGAATAAAGAGTAATTAGAAATTTTTTCATCCTCACGGATGAATGATTTAGAATCTCCGTCTCAAGTCGTATTGTATCTCCATGGAAAAAGTAAAGCTTATTCATGCGACAAGTGATTGAAATTGGGCCTGGTTGACGAATAACGGATTTGATTTCTCTATAATCGTTCAAGGTGAATGGAAACTGAACAAGACCAAAAAAATATTTTTATCAAAACGGAAGTAAAATTTAACAAAAAATAAAAATATTATATCACCAAATCTTCACGGTCCATTTCATTCCATTTTCTCCTCACGCAAAATTTTCTTTCATATTTTATGTTGCTCAAACTGGGTCTAATGATTTTGAGTGAGCACTTATAACCAATATGACAATACAGAGCGTGAAACGATGAAGGAAGATCTTTGGGCAGAATCACGGAAAATGGATATTCATTTTCACCGCAATTCAATTCAATTGTTTCTCCTTCTACAATAAAATAGCATTAAAATTTAAGAAAAAACATTTAAATAATTCTTATTTTACCGTATAAAACTTGAGATTGCTTGAAGTGAACATGCCTGTCTTTTCTTGTAACGCGACTACCTTTAAATTTATCTGTCCATTCCACCAAAGTTATTCCTCGAACATGTAAAGCAATGCCTTTAAAAAAAATAGTGAGAAATCAAATTTAAAAAAAATTAACAAGTAAATATATAAAATATTTAACCTACTATTTATCTTTAATTTTCTCCGTAATTTCAAAATAACTTTGCCAGAAACACACTCTCCAGAAAGATAAATATCTTGTTCATTATCGAACTTTATATAACATTTGTGCGTCTTGTCCATCCCTGGTATAAAACATAAACCGGTAAATGAAGTTTAAAAAATATTTTTAAGTTTGTGCAACCGTCATAAATGTTGTGAATTTCTGAAGGCGACATTTTGATCCCATTTTTCAAATAAATAAGTGTTAATAGATTTGATAATACAGCATTATCAAATTTAATACCGATATTTGAGATAAGATTATGTACTTTTTAGTAGTAAAAGTCTAATCTAAATAAATATCGCAATGGTAAACTTTGGATAAAGCTTATATTAACCTTTTAACGAGATTTTAAAATCAAATAAAAATTTTGACCTGTTCCACATAAATTATTAAATATACAATCATTTTTATTGTTTAAATATTTTTTTTAAAAAAACCAAAAATAATTTTTTTCTTATTAAATAATCGACAGAAATTTTTAATTTTTTCTTGCGTTGCGTCTCATGATTTTCTTGAATCGACGACTTTCGCTTTCTTTTTTTTCTATTCTCTTTCTTTTTCACTTTCTTTCTTTTTTGAATGTGCTAAATAAAATTCGAACTTCTCTGTATTGTCGCTCATTAACCACATTTTGCACACCAAAATCCCCAAAGAAACCACCTAGTTATCTGTAAATATTAAAATAAATCTTCAAATTAGTATTTTTAGAAGTGAATATAGAAATTTATAGTAAATACAGTATTTTGTACTATAAACCGTCTAATATCACTTTCAAAGTTATTGTTTTCTTCAACTGCAAACAATATAGTAAATATTTATGTTAATAACCAATTCTTCTATAAATTGTTAAGAATAGATAAATAATATGTTAGCTTGCATGAACTTACACGATGTGTTTTGATATGTTGCTTTGCTTACCTTGGAAAGGTCACCTCAAGTTTTCCGTATTGTATTCTGATTTTGTATTGTTCTTTTTTTTTCTCGCTGTTAATTCAATTTAGGCAGATTATCGCGTCAAATCTGACACATTTGGCGAAGTAAAAGTGGTGGAGGGTGTTAGGATGTGCCAATCCAACTAATCTGAAACCATGGTGGAGGGTGTTGGGATGTGCCAGTCCAACTAATCTGAAAGCATGGTGGAGGGTGTTAGGATGTGCCAGTCCAACTAATCTGAAAGCGTGGTGG
This sequence comes from Polydesmus complanatus, assembly GCA_034692225.1. Lineage (NCBI taxonomy): Eukaryota > Metazoa > Arthropoda > Diplopoda > Polydesmida > Polydesmidae > Polydesmus > Polydesmus complanatus. The sequence continues at coordinate 25,838 of JAQGAZ010000883.1, forward strand.
AGGGTGTTAGGATGTGCCAGTCCAACTAATCTGAAAGCGTGGTGGAGGGTGTTAGGATGTGCCAGTCCAACTAATCTGAAAGCGTGGTGGAGGGTGTTAAGATGTGCCAGTCCAACTAATCTGAAACTGTGATGGAGGGTGTTAGGATGTGCCAGTCCAACTAATCTGAAAGCGTGGTGAAGGTTAAATTTTCAAAATGTTTTTTGTTTGTCAATTCGATTGATTCCCGACAGTGCCATGTAATTTCAAAATGCCATACCATATGTTTGCTAATAATTTGGTTTGTTTTTAGGATTTTTCATGAAACAGTTGGAACAAGCTAATGTTTTTGTTTGTTTTTTGCTTTAATTACACTTTAATCATACTCCATTAGAGGTAAGTCTATGGCCATTTTAATTATTAATAAATAGAACTTTAATTGGACTTTGCATTTTTTTAAGATGACAAAAATTCTTTTTGTTTTATAATATTATCTAAGTAAAGTTTAATATTTTTTTAAAAAGCCTGAAAATTTATAAAAAAAAAAAAAGTACTGGGAAAATTTCATATAATTTGATTATTATTTAATAAATTGTTCTATAACTGTAATAAAGAAAATTATATCGCAATAATAATAGAAAAAAAAATTGGATTCTAATTAACCAAAATATAGCCTGAATGTTTACTTATATTACAAACTTTTTATATTTTCAGGTGAAAGAAAAACACTTGAAATTAAAAACCAAACCTATCAGCCAACCCCAATTGCCAAACTTACAATGAGGTATGTATCGTTTCACACTGATGATTTAAATCAATAATTATTTTTTATTTTTTTAATAGAGGATTACTACATTCAGTTGTACAACCTTCGAGGTAAATCTCTGGCTGAGATTTGGTCAAATTTTTTTCTTGGATTTTGCTAATATTTGATTTTTCAAAATAGCTGATTCTTTGGCAGGATTTAAATTTGGCTGAAGAAATGCACAAAACAGTTGAGGAACTTCAATCTCTTCATTGGATGCTTTATCTCTTCATAGGGCTAAATAATTATATCTGTGATAAAATGTGCAATCAGAATATTAATGTAAAAAAAAAAGAACGCAATTATTACAACCTAAAATTTCAACTGTTTTAATCATTTTTTTTAAATTTCATCTGTACAAACGTTATGGCCCTAAATGTGTAAATTTAAAATAATTATATTAATAACCATTGTCCAAAAAAAAAAGTGTTTGAGTAAGATTTTTTATATTGGTCAATTGAATTTAATGTTCCACCGATGGGCAGCTTTATTTTGCAATTTCTTAATTTAATGTATTTTTTTAAATGTAACAGTCATGCAAAGAAAAGTTAGCTTTTCTCTCTTAATTATAAAGCATCCCAAGAAGAAAAACGCCACCAATACCAAAACTTACAGCTAATTTTTTTCACAAGAAAAACTTAAAAAAAAGTCTACAGTGAAACCTCTACACAAGACTACCTCCCAAGGAAGACCACCTCCACTCGAGACCACTTCAAAAAACGTCCCTCCGATTTTCCCATGTTAATGCACCTCCCAACGCCAACCACCTCTACTACAAGACCATGACCACCCAATTGTAAGTCCCATTTTCAATGGTGACCTCTATTTCAAGACCACCGAGATGTTGCGCAGTGGTTTACTGCGCACATGCTGCGCAGTTTAATGCGCATTCACAGACAGTAAGTTTATGAATGAACATTAAATACATGTGGTGCAATTAAATGGAGTTCTAGTTACGGTATATCATTAAAATTCCTAAAACTAAACTTCCTTAAATTAAATTAAAATTAGAAAAAAAACTATTTCAAGACCACCTCCATTTGAAGACCACTTTTAGTGAGTCCCAAAGGTGGTCTCCGTTGAGAGGTTTCACTGTATTTATTATTTAATTACTGTATTAAGTTCAACAAACAGTGCGAAGTCTGCATAATTTACTGTTAGATTAGGCTGTCGTCTACAGGGTAGTGTGCGATGGAGAAGGATGCTCTGTGTGAAGTACAACTTTGAATTTCCATTTCGGGTTGCTTCCATAGTGAATGTGTTAGGGCTTTATGAATAGAGTAGTGACCAACAGTTATTGGACCCCATAAAAATGGCCTATACATTAAGTAAATACAATTTTTAAAACATTATGACATAAAGTATTTTTTTAAAAAATTACCTAAAGCTATTAACATCGACATTACTTTCTTCATATAAACAAATCAGTTTAAGCAGTGCCATCGTTTAAGGTAAATTTTGATCAATTTAGAAATATGTAAAGGGTCATTCTAAATAAATCTCTTACTTTTAAAACTTTTTTGTGGGAATAATGATAAATTTGACTAATTTTTAGATTATGGGAACTCTGACGGATCGCGAAACTGTAAATAAATCTACTGTAGGAAAGACAGCAAGTGAGGTTCTTGAGAGAGAAGTTCCAGTGAGTGTTGTTCCAGCGGGTGATGTGCTAGGGCAAAGTGAAAAAGAAAAACGAAAGAAGGAAGAGGAGAAAAGAAAGGAAAAAAGGCAAAAAAAGGATAAAGCGAGCCAGCAGAGGACAGATGAGCGGACAAAGAAGACGAATGTGGTATATTATTGCATGCTCTAAAAATAATAAAGTGTTTTATAATGTAACACTGCTGAATTTTTTTGTTATAGCAAAAGTGACGCATAGAGCAGGCTGACCCAGAACTGGCAGTGCCATTGTTTAAGGTAAATTTTGATCAATTTAGAAATATGTACAGGGTCATTCTAAATGAATCTCTTAGTTTCAAAAGTTTTGTGGGAATAATGATAAATTTGACTAATTTTTAGATTATGCGAACTCTGACGGATTGCGAAACTGTAAATAAATCTACTGTAGGAAAGACAGCAAGTGAGGTTCTTGAGAGAGAAGTTCCGGCGGGTGATGTGCTAGGGCAAAGTGAAAAAGAAAAACGAAAGAAGAAAGAGGAGAAAAGAAAGGAAGAGAAAAGAAAAGAGGAGAAAAGAAAAGAGGCGAAAAGAAAGGAGGAGAGGAAAAAAAATTATAAGGCAAGACAGCAGAGGAGAGATGAGCCAGCAAAGACTATGAAAGTGGTAGGCTATTGCATGCTCTAAAAATAATGAAGTGTTTTATAATGTAACACTGCTGAATTTTTTTGTTATAGCAAAAACGAGGCATAGAGCAGGTTGACCCGGAACTGGCAGAGCCATCATCTAAGGTAAATTTTAAACAATTTAGAAACATGTAAAGGGTCATCCTAAATGAACATCACAGTTTCATGACTTAGCTTTAAGTTCCGGTCACAATATTGTATAAGCAGTAAAATGCATTATGCTCACTTACTGCCTACTATGCTCTGCATTGATTTCAATTTAATCGAGTAATAACTTGTTGCCTACATAAACAGCTTTGCCATTTCCATTTTGTTTTCATCTGAGGAATGCCAATGTAATTTATCATTAAATCTCACTGAAATTGTGTCCATAGCCAACTGTGTCAGAAAAACGGTGGGATTTTTCCCCAGTAGACTATGGACATACTTCCAGATAGTAGTGGCCATCACTGTCATCGGATCGTGGATATTTTCCAGTTTGTATCTGTTCATCAGTTCATTGCTTAGACAGTATTGGTAGAGGGTGAGAAAAATTCGATTTACAACTAACAAGATTATGTTAAAATTAGTAGGATAATTAAAATTAGTAATAAATGTACCGGTACTGCCCCTGTTAATAGTTGCCAGAAGGAAAAAGAAATACTAAAAAAAAGTCCCTATGCTTTATGAACCAGCCCTAGCATTGGTGTGCGTGTGGTTACAAACAAATACCAGCTAGCATTTTACAGGGTGGCGCGAAAAAAGTGGGACCAGCCTGTCATTTACATTTACATTTTTATTATCAATTTCAGATGAGCATTTTGCAGAGACCATTGGGAGTTTTAGAGATTCAATTATTTGTTAATCAGTTGCTAATGCAGGTGCTCAAGTAACTGTAGAGATGTTTGAAAAAGAAGTTCAAACAATAGATTTGGAGAAAGAGAAACCCAAGAAACGTGCTCCAAGGCAAACTAAAGAATGTGGCTCCAAGACAGCTAAAGAAGGTGAACCTGAGACAGCTAAAGAAGGTGGCTCTGAGACAGCTAAAGAAGGTGGCCCTGAGACAACAGATGGTCCTAAAACAAGGAAACAAGGTCCACAGTTACCACATGTTGGTAGGAAAAAAATAATTTTGTATTACTTACAGAGGTCTATAGTCCATAAATAAAACACTGAGAAAGAGCAATAATTAAAGATTCATAATTTTAATATTAAGCACATCAGACTAATACAAAAAAATTATTTTTTTTATAGAAATACTCAAAATATGTATTTACAATGAGTTTAAATGCAAAACCAAACAAATTATAAAACTTCTTGAGCAAATTGCATTAATACCTAAATAAGACACTTCAATTAACTTGACAAAAATGATCATTAATTTATTGGTTCTTACACTTTTATATTTGGTTGGAAAACCTTTATTGACTGTCACTGCTCCAAGTCTATTATGTATACTGGTACAGTAAACTCCCGATTATCCGCCTCCCAATTATCCGATTTGCGGATTATCTGCGCACTCATTTTCTACCTTTTTTGTTTTGTTTTTTTGCGCTTTTTTTTCGACAAAAAGTTTAAAAACCTTCAAATGAACATAGGAAAAAGTGTTTTAACATGAAAAAACTATCCCAATTGACCGATTTTTTTAGTAAAAAAGTAAATGTATGTGTTAAAATTGTAAATGAAATTGTTCAAAAGCATTTTTGAGTTGATTTATGTGTTATTTTATCATTATGCAGATTATCCGCTGTTTCGATTATCGGCGGTTGCCCAGCCACCAATTACCACAAATAATCGGGAGTTTACTGTACTTTAATTATTTGTGGGTACCTATCAACTGGAACAGGCAGATTATCATGTACATGTACTGATCCATTCTGCCATTTACTTAAATTGTGCAATGAACCTGTACTATGACATTACATTGCTCACCAAGTCATGACACTGTCACCTTGAAAAAGGCATTTGGAGTTTAGTAAGTTGCATCTCTCAAAACCAAGATAGAAAATTTTATAGACTAATGAATTGAAGTTTAATTTATTCAATTCAGATAGATTGTGCACCACCCAGTAAAGGTACACATTGAAATTTGGAAATGACTGTGCCATGGTTTGGGGAGCAATATAATGGTATGATATTGATCTATTGCCAAAATAGAAAGCAGGATGGATCAGTGGCCAACATGTACAAAACTATCTTGAAAAATGTCAAGAATGATAATTTGCTTATATGAAGTTTTAAGCAAAACCATGATTACAAGAATGGTACAAAATCAGTTTGTAAAAACAGAATTAGGTGCATTTAAAAAAAAAAAAACTGAGCATTTCTATAATATCACAATTCCACCTAACCCACAAGTATTTTTTGACATTTTTTTAGAGATATAACATTGATAAATTCTGTGGAAACTTAAACCATTTTTCAATTTTCAGTCCTGTTACATTGAAAATAAAAGGGTATTTTTTTATTTTGTTTGTTATTTGTCACCTTTAGGCAGATTTATTAATATCCCAGTCTCAAACCCACAGAAACACCTCAGTTTCCCCACAGTTAGATTACAGGAGTGCACTAAGCTCTTAGCTCTTCCAAAAAATTGCCCATGTTTTTTTTTGCAGTAAAAACATTTTCCCAGTTACAGTAGATTTGATTTTTCTTTAACATAGTACTGTTAGCACTGTTTAAAAAAAACGTTTTAAACCACTGTTGGTTTTATTTTTGCAGTACATTTTAAGCATTTTTTATATGTTTAATATTAATTCTGCCAGTAATTAGTTTTTTCCTCTTTAAAGGGCAATCTTTAAAAAATGGAATATAGCCTATAGTAATAACAATTCTAATTTTTAGGTCGCTATAAAATGAAAGCACCTTGTGGACTGTGCACTGTATTTAACCATTACGATGTAACCAACACTAAAGAGGAGGAAGGTGATACTATTTGATTTTGTTATTGGTAATTATACAGTATTAAAGAAAATATTAATTCATTTTTTTTTACAGCAAACATCCGCAAAACTTTTTTTGGTTTAGGATTTTATGTAACAATTTACAATAATCTCCAACAGAAAGAGACATTGGCTAAACTGCAAGAAATAGCCTCATACAACTACAGTGATTTCTGTGCGTTTGTATGCTTTTTTTTATCCCATGGAGATGAAAGTATGATATTAATTTTTAATTATACTTTTAAATTTATACAAACTTTTTGATAGAAGGCATATGCTTAACGACTGGGACAACTCTTAAAATGTGTGATGTCTTATAACCATTTAGCAATTCCAATTGCCCAATTTTAAATGGAAAACCAAAGCTATTTTTTTAAATGCCTGCAGGGGGGATTTGTACCAAATGACAAAGTGAATAGGTATATGGACCAATAGGGTGTCCAAGAAAGTATCAACCTATAAAAAATTGAGATCAAAAAAATCTAGCAAAGCTAAAAACTTGAAAATGGTCATTTTACAGTGAAACTCATGTTTTTGCGTAAAAAATAATTTATTTTTTAATTCAGTATGGTAAATATTAAAAAAAAAATGTACACTCTCATTTATAAGTTCTATCTTATGATAACAATGTAATAAGTTAATAACAATGAAACCAAAAATGTGACAACAAAAATATTAAAAAATAAATTCAAACAATTTAGAATTATCAGTGGCTCAACATATTTGCCAGACTGGTAGGTGTCATTTAGTTTTCAAAAGTAATTCAATATGCTCAGCTGTTCATTTTAAAGCTTAGAAAGCATTGAAACTTATACCAGGTATACAAGTAATTTCAAATGTACATAATGTAATTAATTTAAGAAATGTATAAATTTAAAACATACCCCATATTTAATTAAGTGTTTTATCACCGTTATAAGATATTTGCTGAAGGGGAAGGTCTTTAAATTAAGTGTTTTACAATAGAATAAATACTGTTTTTTTTAATTTTTTAATTTGAAGTTAATTGAGGGTTTTAGATTTGAGGGAGCCTTAGAATCAAATAATTTATTAAAAACATGTTTTTAAAAAAAACAATTTTGGATTGAAAATTTTATTTTTGCAAAACATAAATTGGCACCATTTTAAATTTATAGTATAGAATATCTTTGCTAGTTTTTTTAATAGCAGGTGGAAGTTGGATACAAACATTTCGAACGCCTAGTACATTTTTAGATTATGAACACATAATTTTATTTTGTAAAACTTAAATAAAGTGTTCCAAAAGTTTATAGTGTCGTTTCCTTTTGTTAGCTTAACCAATTACAAAATCAAGTTTTTTTAAAAAACCATGTGTTCAAGCAGTTATTAATAATGCAGTTTAAGCAACTGTTCAAAGCTTTTATTAATACTTTTAAATTTTGTTTTTAGTTCAAGAGTTTAGAAAATACAAGGTCTTAGAAAAAGAGTTTGTGAACTATGAAAAGAGCCGAAAGATTGCTGATGGCATTCTCAAAGATTATGTGTTGGGGATGTCCTCAGCTCTTGGGTATGATACATTATTTGTTTGAAATAAAAAATTTAATCTTGTCTATTTTATATTTCTAGTTGTTTAACTTATGGTACTGCCTTCATCAGTCATTTAATAGATGGCTTTAAATATCTTAGGTGCATGTATGATGTTGGAAATTGGGTAAGTAACTGAATCTACACAGTGATCTAAAAATAATTTTATTTTACTCCGATTGACTTCATGTTGGTGCTAGAGTTATGCAATTAAAGCCAGTATTTAAAATAACATTTTCTACATATGAGGATGTATCAAAAGGTTTGTGCATTTTTATTAAGTTTTTCTCTATATTTGAACTATACCTGCACATAAATTTTACATTTTTTGGTACTGGGATTTTCCGAGTAGAGGCGCATGGGCTTGTATTTGGTTTTGGGTGTTTTTGCCATCTCACATTGTCCACAAATAGAAGCGCATGGGCTTCTATTTGGAAACCAAAACCAAATAGAAGCACATTGGGCTTGTATTTGGAATATAATAAAATAAGGTGTTAATGGCAACTCACTAATATTTTATTATCGGTAGCTGCAGTTAGCGTCGAAATGCGTAGAAATAATTAAAAAAAACTTATTCACGAACATTTTCAGAAAAATATATGACATTATAATGCATGCAGTAGAGTAATTTGGATCTATCACCACCATTTTCCGAATCTGGGCCTGTATTTAGAAAACAGAAAAATCTAAAAATTAGATTTAATTTTGTCCCCAAATAGAAGCACATGTGCTTTTATTTAGTTTAATAGTTTTAGTTTAATAAGCAAACTTTTTCCTAACACTTGATAAAAAAACATAATTAAGAATAAATAACAAGAGTTTCAAATATATGTACAATGTCATGTACTAAAAATTAACAAAACTGTTGCACTTCAAAACTTGTTTTTTAGGTGGTTGACCAAATGAAAGGCAGGCCAATGGGTGTGCGAGGAGAAGATGGCCAAGAATATGGTCATGCTGCTCATTTCGACTATGGTACATCTAAGGGGCTTTTTTTTTCTGTAAGTTTTTCTGGAAAACTGAAATCATAAAATTTTTTAATATATTTTATTTTTTTGAAGACCTTTCCAAAACAACCAATGCAAACAGTGTTTAGTTTCTCAAGGCAGAGATCAATAGAAGGATTCTATACATTGCACTCAACAAGATTTTGAGTGCTTCATTTGGTATTTCATATGTGGAACATATGACTCTTACCTACACCAAATTATCTCTACCTAAACCGGAAGTTTACTTTAAATAAAACGTTTTAATTTGAATGGGCTATTGAATGTTGTGAGACATGGATTTTGAGGCCTGGTTTGTTGATCCAAGTTTCAATCAACTAACCTGAAGTAAATTGGGATTGAAACTTTTGGTTTCGATGAACGCAAAGTCTTTTTATTATTGGACGATAGCTGGGATAGGCCCTAGGTGGTTTAATGCTATCCCCAAAACTAGGTGACAAACATTAAGGGAATGTGTTAAGTGTAAGTTTAACTGTTCTCATTATAAAAAATTTCTTCAAAATGAATTAAGTTAATAGGCACCCTAGTTTAATTGTAATGATAATGGATCTCATTTTTTGAGTTAACATTTTTACGGAATTTAATTTACTAAGTTACTTTGTTTGATTTAAATAACGTAATTTTCGAAGCTAATAAAAGAGTATTTGTTTTGTGCTAATATTTGGATAAGCATGTTGATTAACCAAACTAGATTAACTATACTCTTGACTTACAAGTACATGATTGTACAGGTAAGCTATTGTCAAGTAATATTTTTTTGCTCACCTAAAAATCAAATTTTATTTAAATCTCATTTAATATTGAATCTATAGTGTGGCTACCAAAAAAAACCGGTTTTAATTTTATTATTTTTGTGTGATATAAATCTTGGTTGTGTAAAACCTAATTTATTTCCATTCAAAAAAAGTAGAGATTTATTAATTTGGTAGTCTGATGTAGTGTTGTGTGGACTTACGGTTCGGGCGGGTGGTGAGGCGAGGACTCGGGTCTCACGTCATGAGTCCCGCAGCGGGACAAAGGGTGAACCCAGTTTTCTCTACAAAATAACAACATCAACAACAATGAAAAAAAATTTTAAAAAAATGCGTTTGAAATGGAGCGTGCAGAGTGAGTTACTTTGTAAGAAGTTTGAAATGTCTTGCAGCTGAGGAATATTGTCCTCTCTGTAGGCGCAGTGTTCCTCCAGCAGTTGGATGACTTTGACGTGCTGGGAGCAGGCGTGAGACGAAAACAAGCCTTTCAGCTGGGAATACACCGCTCCCCTATACAAACAACAGTTAATATGCAAATCGAGTAAGTAAACAAAAGCTTTCATATTATTATTATAATAATTATATAGGTCATCATACCACGTTTCGATCTCCACGGGAGTGTAATTCACGTAGGGAATTTGTTGACCACTGCAATTGTTCAAACGTAACGAGCGTTTTATACGAGCTTTTAATGAGATTTAATTTCTTACTGTTTAAAATCGAAAGCGATGTCGGCTATTTCCTTTCTCCGCGCTCTATACTTGGTGTCGGAAAAACCCTACAAATAAAATAAAATATAATTTATTATAAAGCCATCCCGGAAGTCGTTTTCTGAATGTCGTTATTTAAAACGTTTAAAAATGTAAAAATGAAATTGGCTGTGTCATATTATTTTTTTAAGGTAGAACTAATTACTTATAAACATTGAAAGCCCCACCCAAATTTATTCAAAAATAATTCCATAAGCTTCGATAAATTATACCGGCTATAATAAAATACCGGAAATAATGTTTTAATACTTTAAATTTAAGTAGTTGCAGTACGACACCTATAATCCGAGTTGAATGAAATTTTCTTGATTTATGGAAAAACTCGGATTAATGGAATATTGTTTGAAATCCAATGCACGATTTAAAAATAATTAAAGCTTTATTAATGACATAGTGCGCAATAAATTTGGTTTATGGCGGTCATTACGAGGCTTTGTATCTCATTTTTGAAGCACGAAAAGCTGTAGTGTAAAAGCAGATCGGATTATAAGGTGCAACGGAGTAAAAGCTGGTTCTGCAGTTTTTAAAATTTAAAATTTTTTTTATTAAAGTTGGAAACCGGAAGCATTAAAAAAATTATAGAGAACAGTGTTTATTAGATTTAGAAATTGGAGTTACCGGGTGGGTCATGTCTAAGTCGGGTTCATATTTGGTCATCAGATGATTGCATAGATCCAATTCGCTAATGTGCTTCGGAAACCACGGAACTTGAACAGAATTAATTTAAAAATTCATATTTTTAAATTTATTTAATTAATTAATAATTGAGAGTTTGAACCTTTGATATTCAGTTGTTGTTCATCTAAAATGATGACATCGCGCAGGACTGAACTCTGGCGAAATTCCTTCAGCAGTTGCAAAAGGTCATCGACGCTCAGTTCCACTCGGACCAAAGCTTCCAATTCATTTTCGGAAGTTTTGGAAGGCCGAGTCTCCACGTGTGTCACTTTTCCTTTAAAACTCTTTTTTAAAAGTCAACGAAAAAAAATTTTAAAATTTAAATTCGATGAAAAACAAAAATGAATTTACTCGAATTGTATCGAGAATTTTCGGCAACGAGTAAGCTCCGTCGTTTAAGGATAGAATGAGAGTGGCCAATCGGATTACTTCTTCCGGAGATTTTAAATCTTTCACTAAAAATGCCTTTTAACGAAAAACATTTAAAAAAAAAAAAAAATAATTATTTTATTCTTAATGTAAACAGAATGTGATGCTACTTCTTCTTCGGAGAGATTGTCGTCTTCCGAGATCCATTTGGTTTCTTTGATCCACGACTCTTTCACTTGTTTGTTGACCAACGTTTCGAACTTGGCGTCTCCCACCAACGAGCGTCTCCTCGCGGGGTATCCATTCTAATAGGGGGGTGAAAGAATGATGAGAGGCGGTTGGATTAAGCCGGATTTGCATTGATGGTCAGCGGGTGGTCAACACCCACACGCCGCCGCTCATTAAATATTTGCTCTGATTTACTGCTTTCGCCACCAACAAACGTGTCACGCTTAATTAAACAAACAGCTTAATATTTCATCTCGCCAACCGGATATATTTTTTTTTTTAAATAATCTAGATTAAGAGAGGCTTAATCTTTAACAGAAAGGTTTTGATCACCTCAATACCGGTATAGGAAAATACCGAGGGAGATGAAAATGTCATCAAACAAGATTTAGTAAAACTTCGTTTTTGAAACAAGATCGAAACAGGGCTTTAAATAAATGTGTGCGACACACGGTTTAATAAACAGAGATCAGTGTCAAACGAGAATAATTAAAACTTGAGCAATAAGTGAATATAATATAAAAGTCATTCATTGGTTCTGAATGAGTTGTGAACTGACCGGTCGAGTGACCTAGCTAAACGTTTATTGAACACGTGATGATAAAGTAAGGTCCATTAAGCTGAATGGAGGCGATTTAAAAAATAAGTTTTTTTTTTATTATTATTATAAAGAATTTGTGTGTGTGAGGGATTTAATGCAACAGGTCTCTCGTAGGAAAAGCGTTAGAAGTTGTTTTAGTAAGAAAAATGCGCAACGCTGTTACTTCATATAATATAGGAACAAGAAAAATCACTTAAAATGAAACGCCAGCGCTCGATCGCACTTAGCCAGATCTCTTATAACCTCAGCTAATCCTCGCACTTCAAATGTCATAACACACCGGAAATCCATTTGCGCCGCATGCGCACTAGCTTACTGTTACAGCGATTGAAAAGAGCCAATATATTTTATGGCCGAAACTTGTATTATTCTCATCCATCATTACGGATTATCGCGGAAAAGCAAAAAAAAAAAAATTGTAGAGCCTATAATAAGAAAGAATTTTTTATTTGCGGTGTTATATAATATAATATTATACTTTTGAGAGGAATATATTTGATTTTATTTCTGCCAAATGGCCGACGAACGCACTTTCGATAGAAAAAAAACCCTGATATAAAGTTATAAGAGTCGTATAGAAGCTTTTTTTTTATTAAATTTAAAGTTGAAGAACAATGCATAAACTGCGTTGAAAAATGCCATTAATGAATCGTGCATTCAGGTGGAGATTATGACGTTCGAGGGAGGAGAGAAGAGACATTGTACATCGATTAGATTCAGTATTAAAAAAATTATGATGGAATCTACTCCTCCTCTGTGATATTCGCCCAAAAAAAAAAAAGAGTGTAAAGAATGTCGTTATGAGTAGCTCCCATGACTAGGAACTATTAATAAAGCTGGACATGGGGAGGAAAAAATGCACCAAAAAGCATTGACATTGGTAAGCCAAATAATTTTTGAGTCGATTGTAAATGAGCAAAAAATTATAATATTTTTATAATAGAAACGAAAGAAATAATTTTACGCTCAAAAAATTAATTGGCGAGTAATTAGTCGCTACGTCATCTCCGTTTTAAGTGTTTACGCAATCTTTATTCCAAGCAGCGCAAGGTCTACTTCCGTTCTTGCCACTCTCTATCCATCCATCCCGTCCAATTAACATTGTCGATCAAAAAATGGGAGAGAGAAAGTCAATGCGAAGACGGTAAACGGAAGTGACGGATACAATGTGGATCATTAAGAAGAAGCCGAGCGAGTGAGCGAGTGAATGGCGAAAGTTGTGTTAAAAGTTATTGAATGAATTTTCTCGCTGTCTCAACATAAATGGATACGAAATTGCTTTTATAGCATCAAAAATTGAATTCGGGTACCGAGATAATGGAGCGGAAGTGAAAGGAGGAGGGGGGGAGAGAATGGGAATGCGCCCATTCATCGCAACTAATATTAATTTCTTTAAAGAGAGAAAGTAAAATGCAAAGTTCAGCTTAATGGAAAAAAAAATTGACGAAATTTGATTATTATTATTTTTTTATTGGCCTTTAAGTCTGAATTCGAATAATTTGCTTTACATTCTTTTAATATTTATTTATTTATTTCGTACTTGTTTTACGTAAGAAAACATTTTGTAGAATAATATGATCAAAGCTTACGCGACTTTCTTTTTTTTTTTTTAACAAAAAAATGCCACAAGATTAAAGTTATTTAATCTAATTGAAGCCTATTTAATCTTAGTTTGAAGGTTTTTAATCGCAGCAAAAAAAGTCTTAATAAACGAGATAAAAATTCCTCGAACAAGATTTTAATAAAAATATTTTCCTACAGCATAATCTAAGTTTAAAAGTGTGTGTATGTGTGTGTTTGGGTTTGAGTTCAATTCAACAAGTGCTTATTAATGCGTAGATGTCCGTGCAAAGTTTTAACTCTGTGGTTGCCATTTAATAATAAAGTTTTATTTAAATCTAGTTTTAATTTTTATCTTAGATTATTCGACTAAATCGATGTTTAACAAAAAAAGAAGGGGAGGGGGAATTAGATTTCGAGACAGAGCCAAGGTCTAAGAATGCACAAACCACTTATTCAAATAAATTTAAATCAAGATTTATTCGCAAAACTCAATCTATTGAATAGTTAGTTATGTGCATTTGGAGTTTATTGACTAGATTTTATAATTTCGGGTATAGTGTTGACCAAGTGCGCACTTCTCATACCGCTGCTAATACATATTCGGCGTTTTCGAATTGATTGATAAGCACAAAAATAAATACCGGTAAATAAAAAAAAAAAACTGAAATTGATCTCTATTGGTAGATGACGTCATTCGATTTGATTATTTGCGAAAGGAATATATTTTTAATCGAATATACTCTCAAGAGCACTACTTTCAATAAATCAAATTAACGGAAAATGAAATTATTTTTTTTACATAATAACTACATGTAGGGCCTATGATGTAATAAATACCGGTACCCGGTATAAGCGCAAAAAAGCGCAATTTGTAAATACATAAGCAAACAATTTAAACTTTTATTACCGGCAATTAAAAAAATATTTAAAAAATTTATTATGATAGAATATTTTGACAGAAAAAAAAATAGTTACCGGTATTGATCTCATTATAACCTTAAATTATTTTAAATTATTTATCAGTGACATTAAAGTTTTAATTTTTAAAAATCAGATAAAACCGCACATTATGTCATTTCCTAAATTATTTTTTTTTTTTTTGAGAAACTTTCATGCTCAATTAAAAAAAAAAATAATAATTGTAAAAAACTGTAAATTTAATAAAGAAAGTTTTTACCTCGATGCTGTAGCTCTTTTTAATAGCGAATCTCGGTCTTCCGGCGGCTGTCACTTCCATTTGATGATTGGTTTCGATGATCGATTCCCCAATCGAACTTTTATGATCTTATTTTGTTAGATGCGAACTCTCTCGCCTCAAGATCTTGACAAAAATTCATCTCACTTTATCTCTCCTCCTCATCGTTCTGGCTGCATGACGTCATCTCTCTGTCGATGGATGAGATTGACATTAGATTGGAACGAGGCTAATCGGCCAATGGCAGCGCTTGATTGAAAGTGGGTGGGGCATCACACCGATGACCTATATATTTGCCTATTTATCATTTCGGAGCCATTAAATCTCTCTCTCTTTCGTTTCAAATCCACCGGAAGCGGATTAGAGGGAGATACAAGAGCGGAGGGATTACGCTTAAAAAAGAGAGGGATTAAAAAGAAAATGATGACGTCACTTCCGTCATAAACCGTCGCTTAAAGTTAGTCAAAAGATGATGATGGATCATCCGTTTTTAACTTTTTAGGCCTGGGATAACAAAAAAAACCCGTCTAAATAATGGATTTAAAAATTATATACCAGGCCGTCTTATGATAATCATTGAGTTAGAAATATATCAATAACAGACTGGTAAATGAACGTGAAAGGCTTGCAAACATGTTGAGAATGTGGTGATCATTTTTTTTTTTTTTGCCATATTTTTAATGCTTTTTGTCTACACTTTCCCCCCTCCTCCCCCCTTTATAAAACGATGTAGAATGACAACGACTTGATCTTGAAACTTGTTAAAAATGTAGGCTTAAATCAATAGAAATTAATTTCACATTTTTTTTTTTTGCAGTTATCATTTTTTTTTTGTTTATTAATTTATTTTTCTCGCTATAACGAAGTACTAATAATAATTTAAAAATGTGCATAATTTCGTTATATCGAGATTTCGTTGTACCGAGGCTCAGCTGATCTACAGTGCTTCCCTCTAATGGGAGTTCGCTGCGCTTTGATCGCTTTGACCGATGTTAAGATCCGGATACCTGTAGCCGCTCATTCGAGCCGTTCACCAGCTTCATTCTAAATGGACGGTACTTTATTTTGAATTTTTGCACCTCGTGTTATTAAAATAGAATAATTATTAGATATAAATAAAATTTCTGGTTTAACTATTGGATTCAAAGAATAATGGAGGACGATGTCAATTTAAAATTAATTGAGTGTTTTCGAACGAGACCCGAGCTTTGGCATCCTCAACTTATCGACAAGTCAATGAATACGCAACTTTGGATGGGCATTGCCGAGGAAATGGGAATGAAATGCGAAGAATGTAAGCATAAATTTCATCTTTTGCGCGTAAGATACAAGAGAGAAGTCTTAAAGATAAAGCAGGGAGAAGTACTAGGGACAGGTAAATGAAAATTCATTTTAAAAAACGAAAAGTTGCGTCAAAATGTACGGGTATTATTAATTTACAGCTTATGAGCCTACCTGGGTCGCCTTCAAAAGTTTGAAATTTCTCGCCGGCGAATACTGTAGGAGAAAAACCAAGGAAAATAAGGTACAGGCGGCCCCCTACTTTCGCACACAATTGGTTCCTGAAAATTTGTTGAAAGTCGAATGTGCGAAAGTCGAGGA
>JAQGAZ010000884.1:0-42140 GCA_034692225.1 Polydesmus complanatus
AATTTATAATTATTTATTTTTTTTTCAGTTTTCTGCTTAAAAAACATGCATTGCCAATACTTTTTTTACCCACTGTACATCATTTTCTGATTTCAGTTCTTAACGATCCCACATTATTAATTTGTACTGTAGCTGTGCAGACGGCTATATGATTTGAGTGGATAAATATATATACAGCATGGTTTTGGGAAACTGTTCAGTTGGGCCGCACTGTTTTTTATGAACCCAGTGTACATGATTAGGGACTGTTATTAAGGTCTTTGAAGATGGGTAGCCTTGAAAAAAACTTTTCAATAAATACAAAGTTTTATTTGAACAGTGTCAATACGTTTACGCCACACTGTGTAAGAACGCAGTTAAAAATGGCGCTGGGCGCTGAAAGGGTACATTTCTTGAACGACGTAAACCGCAACGGCGTTTTAGCTAGAAGAATGCGCTGTGAAAGCGCATTGTACTGTTGAGTTGGAGGGTGGGGGATCAGGTGTTGTGTCGAGTACAAGTGCTCAATTTGTCTTCGTTTCTATATAATTCTCATCTCGGCAACAGTAGTTGTACGGCGGCGGGCGCATCAGGGTGCCAGCGAAAATTAATTACCTTCCAGTTAATTAATCCGAGCTCGCGCGCGCACCTGAAAATGAAAAAAAAAAAAAAAAATGGATGATACTTCAAGTCATTCGTCTTTTCGAAAGCTAAACAAACATTTTTTTTTTTTAAATTTTTTTTTTTTTTTTTTAGAAAAATCGATGTAGATGGTGTTGTTTAGGTGGGAAGAAAGCGCTCACTTCCGTTTTAGTCGAAAAGTGCGGCTGTGTGTGTGTGTGTAAAATACTTATTGAAAATTATTTTGACAGCCATTTTTCATTCAGATGATAAACGAGCCTAATATTTTTTATTGATATGTAGTCTACTGAGAAATACGATTTTTTTTTGGTTGTTGAAATTGTGCTCGTGCAGTTTGAGCATGCGCGCGAGCGGTAGGGAAAAAATCTTTTTTTTTTTTTTAACCAAGTTAACAACTTTTGTGGCATTTTATTTGCTTGGTTGTTGTTTTTTTTTTTTCTTATTTATTTATTATTATTTAAAAAAAAAAAAATTTGGAAGATGAAATTTTTATTTCTTATTTTTGTGATTTTAAAGGTTTTTCTCGGTACATGTACTGTTTGGTATAAGCGAAAATGACGTTTTCAAAGATTGATGAAGTGTTTTGAGCTCACTTTGAAGATGTTTCGATTTGCGCTTTCAACGCATTACTCGCTCCGTCGATTTATTTCAATGCCATCTTTTTACAAATTAAAGGCAATTACTATCATTGAATTTATTAAACGCCAGCGCAAGTAAAATAGCTGTTTCAAAAAGTTTTAAGAAGTGGGCAATTTCGTCTTTGTGTGCTAAAATTTGGCCAAGTTAATAAAATCAAAATTAATGCGAGTTAAAATTGAAGGATAGCCTACTACATGTACTGAATAGATGGAAAAAATTAAAAACTTGTCACTATTTTTAAAACGAGGTTTTTTTAAATTTTGGTTAAAATACGCAAAAATGGATATGACTTGTTAAGTTATTAGAAAAATTAGATTAATCAAACAAAAATCATCACAGAAAAAAAAAAAAAGAATTACCGTACCGGTGTAACCAAATAACGGCTCTAAATAAATTATCAAATAGTAAAAGAACATACGAAAACTAGAAATAAACATTGCAACAACATCTCATAATAATAAATTAACATCAAATACTGCTATTAAAAAAAAATAGAATTGCTAAATGCTTAAAAATGGTAACATTTTATAGATTAATTCAATGTTTTTTTCTGTAAAAAAAAAACACATAGTAAAAAAAAAATGAAAGCTTAAAAATGACTTTTCTCAGAAATAAAATTTCCTATGCTAAAATTTTTGATACGAATATTAAAAATATGAATTTTAAAATACACTGTATACAGTACAGTAATTTTTTTTTTGAAAAAAGAATATGAATTTTTAGTGCTTTGAGAAAGCTACAGAATACATATTCTTTCTTCTTAATTGATATTTTTACTAACATTTATTTAAATATTTTCAACATACAGTATTATTTTTACTCGTAAGGGTACGGTATGCATTTACTCAACTCAACCGCTTTACCGTAACATTGTTTTTACTGTTTATTTTAGAACAACTTGTATTTTTTTTTTTTTTTTTAAGAGTTAAAATCTTTCGTGTTTACGCGAATATTTTTAAGTATTTTTTATTTATTTAAAGAAAATAATCCGATCGTTAAAGTTCGGAAATAGAAAAATAAAATCTCAACTTTTGTTTACAATTCGAAAAACGAGTCTACGTTGAAATTGTGATACCTTTTTTTTTTTTTTTTTTTTTTTTTTTTCGGTTTCACATTTTGTTTTGTTTTTTCTCCCTTTCTCTGACGATCTATGTTTTTCCTATTAAAAAGCAAACTAATGTTGAGCCAGCGCATGCTCGCATATTTTTATTGTTTTTTTTAGACGTTTAAGTTTCGATTTTGTTTGATGTTTGTACCGTACAAAATTTCGTTTCGAAAAATATTCTTCGTTGTTGGTGAAATTCTTAAATAAAGATTAAAGTACAATTTAATTAAAATTAATAAATTCGGATGTTGTCCATGGTGATAAAAACGCAAAATTATACCTTTATTGAATTTCTGAGTCGAAAAGGGCTTTTAAAAAGGGCCCAAAACTTTACTACTTTCTAAATCTTAGAATTGGGGGTTCTGTTTGGTTGCCTCAATGGAAAATTCAATTGAAAGGAAGGTAGTAAGGTACTGTAACTATTTTTTTAATTTTTTTTTTTATTAAAATGAGCCATTGTTGGTAGAGAAAATAAATCAAGACCCCCAATTACAGCTCTTATCACTGAAAATGATTCGCTCGCTTCACGATTAAACATCCAGGTAGTGTTGCAATAAAACAATAAAAAAGATTTTAACGAACCATGTGTTAAGTCCCGTATTCAATCAGGGTCATAATTATTATTATGTAGAGAGGAAATGTTCGCACATTCAATTTCCATCGTAACAACCGAGAACAGCCTTTTCTTAAATCGTAATCCAAAGTACAGTATTCGACTGCAAAAACAATGAGCAAGACACGCTAAATAAATACACTGTACATCGAACGATAACCTCTAAATTTATTCTCAATACTGTAGGAACCGACTAAAAGTGGTCTTCATATAGAGGTTTTTTTTTTTTAATAAGTTTTTTTTTTTTTAATTATTATGCTGTTAAAATTTTAATTTTATAGCTAAATGTTTTTTTTTTTTTTTTAAACTAGAATTTCGTTATTAGAAATTTTAACCAAGTCAGTATTTACAACTGATATATACAGTAATTCAATTGTTGACTCACAAAATCGTCCTCGCCAGCATATCGGTGGTCCTTATGTAAAGACCTCTTTTGGGGCTTAAAATTGGTCTTCTTCGAGGGAGGCAGTAACGTGGGAAAGTCAGAGGAACGCATTTGAGGTGGTCTTGCTAATAGGTTACACTGACTCTTTCGCATTAGCACTGTGGGTCATCATTCAAATGCTGTGGCGACCCTCATGTGCATGGTTCTACTTCTAGGGTTCCAGAACTGTTACCGAGAGTAGTGGAAGGGTCTCTTTTGATGAGTAAATTCCCATGGCATCTACTTTGAAAACGCTGGCGTTGTTTTCAACCTTCGTAATAAATATAAAGTGTTATTAAAACAGTCTCGTTACTTTTAAGCTACGCCATTGAATTATTTTGCGTCATATTTAGTTAAAAATACTATTTTTATAAAAAGTTTGAACATTTTTTTTTATTTCGTTATTTTAGGCATTTTAATTAAACACTGGAGAAAGAAAAATGTTTTCTTCTTTTTTTTCTTTTTTGATTTTTGCGTCGAATCTGACGTCAGTGATCCCTATTTTTCAGCACGGTTCGAAGATTTATTTGTAGCAGATGCTTTTCCCGCTCTACCATCTTTTTTCACCTCTATCTCTCTCGCTCTCTTTCCTGCGCTTTTCCTCAAAAGGCAATTGTTTGGTGATTAATTAATGCGGCCTTGTTTCATCACCAAGGTAGCGCTTAACGTTGTTAGCGACGTCCACCCACTCCCCCCCATCCTTTACTCGTTTCTCCGCCTTCAAAGAAGAAGAAGAGAATCTTATTTTTATTTGATTTTTTAATGCATTGTTTTTGAGATTGAAAAATTATTATTGAAAGCGACGAGAAATAAAAAAAAAAAAAAAAAAAAGAGTTGCTTTAGGTGCGTAGGCAGTAAAATGTTTTGCGGGCAAAGGTGTTCCCGGGTACGAAGAAGACGCGTAAAACGAGGCTTAAGATAGCGGGCTAAAAGAAGTGTTTGAGTGAAATATTTTATTGCTATCATTTTGTTAATTTATGTTTAAACATTTAATTCTTTATTTAAAGATTTTGACGGCAGCAATAGGAGTACAGTATAGTAAACGAGGGCATAATAATTACGTTTAGATTTTGCGACTCATAAGGAAATTATAGAAAGTTAATCCGCGCTTTTAGACCAAATGGCGTAAAACGAGGGATTCGTCATTTGGAAAATTAAAATCGTAATAATTTTCGATATTAATTTTAAGAAGAAAGTCTGGTGTACCCGGCATGCATGATGTTATTTTTAGCTTCATTCAATCCACTCGTTTTTAACACTCTTGATTGAGCTGTTTTATTGTTCTTGTAGTTATCAATCAATAATTTCAGGGCTATTTTAAAATTTTCCTAGCGCATACAGTATTTTTAATTTGATGATGCGCTTGGTTGCTCAGTTTATTAGCTCGTTGAAGCCCGTGTGTAATTCTATAATGTTGCGTTGAGGGTAGGAATTTTATCATTTTCATGATTTCAGACATCTTTACTCTTGAATAATATTAAGTACAATAATCTACGGATTAATTTGCTCATTTTAATCAACCGTAAACATTTAAATTGATGATTAGGAATCGTATATTTTTTTTTTATCTTTATTTTATGTTTTAATGTGCATGTTCCAAAATGTCCTCTCCTCAACACAAGCAGTTGCCAGCGACTATTGCTTCATAAATAATAATTATTACAACTTGATCAAAACATACGTCACTATGGAGTCAAATTTTTAGCAGGTGCAGCTCGTACATTGATTAAAGAACAGTGGTACTTGGTTATAACGTCATCGGAGAGAGAGAGCTTATTTTATATGGTTTTATCCGTCAATACTCCGGCTATTATAATTCGTACGGACTGTATAATTATACGGTAATAGGCATCTATTTATAGTAAACATCATTAATTTTCTACATTGCATTTTTTTATTTTTAAGATACTGTACCATGTACATAATATTATACTTATTAATATTGGAGCGCACAGATGTGTTCAATAAATTTGAGAGACAAAAGTCGTTAACGCCAAGCGTGCGGCTACTTGGCTTAGACGCATTTGCTTCTGAAGTTTCATTTGCACTTAACACATCTGTGCGCTACGGTATCGTTATCTAGACTTTCAAAGATTTTTAGATTTATTATTTTTTTTTTTTTGATTGTTTATAGAAGAAATAAAAATTAAAAAGACCGGTGGAAATAAACAAATCAATGTTTACGCTGGAAATTTACATTTCGCGAAATTTTTCAAATCTCTAAGTTCGTCATTAACTTTGATTCAATACTGTATTGCAATAATCTTCAAAATAAAAGAGAAGGTAGAGGGTGCGACTTTTTTTTGACGTTATAGCCGAGGGTAACTTTTTTTTTTGAAATGACTTTAGAACCAAGTTCAACTACAGTTAGTTTTTTTTCCTGTAGATTGAAATATAGTACATGTACTCTAGTTTTACTATCTACAGTATAATATTTGGTATACAGTGTATGTATATTTCTCTTGTTAATGTTGTGGTTTTTTTACTAGTGTGAAATTCATACAATTTTAGTTTAAAAAGTGAATTTTAACATTTTTTTTTTTAAATCGTAGAAAAAAAAAAGGGAGGTTTATTGAAACTGTTGAGGGAAGATTTGACAATTTAAAACTTATTTTTAGCGCAAAAATTGAACCGTAAACCGCGCATGATAAAATGCCTGACTGCGGAACTTGCGTAACCCTCAATCGCGTTTGAGGAGGGATTATCGTGGAGTCCGCTAGGTGGCGTGTAGCGTGTTGTACATGGCGCCTCATGGGGGGAGCGGAGGGTGGGGGGGGGGGATGTTAGTCTGGTGGCTTGTGGCTCTGGTTTAGGGTTTGAGTTGAGACTGGGAGAAAGGTGGAGAGGAGAGTGTGTCATACATATATTATATAGTTGTTGTTGTTGGGGTTTAGGTTTTCAACCAAATTAAATTTGAAATTCAAGCATGTCTCGTTTCATTCTATCTCTCGCTCTTTCTCTTTCACTGCCGGGGCTCATCTCGCTGCTGCCTTTTTCTTACTCTTTTTCTCGCTCTCCATCCGCATAAAATGCTTGTATTGATTTATCGTCGTTTATTCTGACAAATTATCCGTCCGGAAATAAAAGTAGGAAGAGATAAAAAAAAAAGTGCGCGGCGTTGAGATAGTACTCAAGTACAAACGAAGGGCGGTTTAGGGGGTGGGGTGGGGGGTGGATGGTGTTTTAGGGGGTGGTTGTTAAAAAGAGGGGAAATTTATAGTACCAACTTTACCGTATAACGAACTTGTGAGGTTTGGAAATTTTTTTTTCTTTGCTTCGCATCAAATTAAGTGATAAAAACACAAGTAGCTAAAATTTGATGGGGAAAAATTGCGAAATTAACTACGTGTATAATGAATGATAAAAATAAAGATTTTTTTTTTTTTAATATGGAAATATTTTTTGGTTAACATTTTTTATTTTATATTTTGTGTAGATTAAGTTAAATTGGGGAGAATTAATTTTATAACAATCTCGTCGAACAAACTTCCAGGGAGTTTAAAATTGAAATTTGGATTAATATACTGCATTAATATTATGCTTAAATTGATTTTTATGTTGCATTAAATTGCTTGGTTTTTTTCATTAGGTTATACATGCACACTTCTGTCTAACAAAATTATAATGACGTTGATTGGCATGAAAATTAGTTTAAAATTGATAAAATGTGTGGGGCATTTCAATATTATTGTTAGCCAAATTTTCAACAACAAATTGAAGGTTTATTTTTTTTTATGTAACGCGTGAATAAATAAAATTTGCACGTAAAAATGTCGTTTGGGTGAACTGTAAAATTTTGGAGCTGTCTGGTTTTTTGCTCCAAATTGGGGTTAAAAATGCTCTTTTCAAGCGGTTGATGGGGGATGCAAATACCAAATTATTGCGCCTATTGTTTACTGATATAACTCATAACCGAAGTGCAAAATAAATTGAATTTGCTAAACTGAAATTTTTACCTCAAATTTTTGAAAGATTTGTGTTATACTCGTACCTTTATTGAACTCGCTAAAAAAAAGTTAACAGTACTACTTTATTTGTTGCATAACATAAAAACTAAAACCCACAGCTTCATAAAATAATTCTGCACAGGTCCGGTCGAGAGAGGAGTGTTTTTATTTTTTTCATATTTATACGTAATAAACTCTAAAAGTGAAAAATGGGAGTTGCTTATTGCTGATATTTACTTTATTTTTTAGAAAAAGAATTAATTTTGAATAAGGTTTTACTTTTTTTTTCGAAAATGTAAAATTTTTTTTTTAGATTTTGCTATAGCGCACATGTTTTTGTTAGTAAATAAATGTTGCATTTTACTTGAATATTTATTTACAAAAAAAAAGAAAAGAAAAAGAAACAGATATACAAATTTAAGCATTTCCTTGTAGCGATCACATTTTCAATAAAAGTTTTGTTAGTTAAATAATGGAAATTTCGTTATATCGAATGCAATTTTTACCCGGTACATGTACTTTATAAAAAAGCCGTGAAAAAAGTGGTCTATGTCGAGAATATAATACAGTACAATGTATTATATTTTTTTGCTGTTATTGTCGGTTTCGACATTTCACTATGATTTACAGCGTTGAATGTAACGTATTAACCGAAATCAATTATTATTGTTCGCTCATTTTTTTTTTTCGCTTTTTCCGTTTCGATCATTATTGCGGCTGCCGCGGCGGTCGGAAGAGGTCGCTGTTTGTGATGCTAAACGAAAGGCTTTTCGCTTATTATTTAATTTTTAATAATACGGGTAAAGGGGTGGTGGCGAATTGATCCGCCCCGAGCCCGTCACGTGATTGGTGGGTGGGCGCGAGAGACAGAAAGAGTGAGCATAATTGAAATTATTGATGGATATTTTGGTCGTTGAGATCGTTAGGAAAATGCAAAAATCTTTTTAATGATTACCGCACGTTGCTGCTGCTTTATTGTGCCGTAATATTTTAATATAAATAATTAGGCTATACTTTTTTTTTTCTAACTTTTTTTTTTAAACATCAAATTATTTTTGGTAAAATGTTAATAGTAGATTGATGTAATTTTCTTACTTTTTGCAGCACAGTATTATTATAATTATTATTAAGTATTAATACCGCACGGTGCGTACATTTACAGTATTGAGATAGCGGCAAAGATGTTTTTGTCTTAACTTCTGATTTCCCCGTTAAAATTCGTGACGTGTCTTTCAGCACTCTTATTATTCTGTAATACTCCGTAATAATTTTTGAAGCTTTCTTTTATTTTTTATTGACCTCACGTAAACATATATTTTTTTTATTATGATTTTTTTTTTTAAAGAAGTTGATTCCCGTAATGGGATAAGAGGTGGTTGCGCTCGCCTCCTGGCGGGAAAAGCAGACGCTTTTATTCTTCTCATTCAACGCAATAGCCTTTTTGGAAATGCAATATTTGAGACGGTTGAGTTATCCATCGTTTTCTAAAAATGAGATTTGCTGAATTCCACAGTAATTGATCCGTAAAAATCGCTTTTTGAATAAAAATGATTTTTTTTTCTTTCTCCATTCCCGCATTCTTTCATTCTTTTCAATATCATATTTTTAACATTTTTTTTTTTGTCTTATGTTGAGTTTTTATTCTTCTTTTAACTTTTTTTATTTTATTTCCTTCGTTTTACAGCGAGTTCTCGTATAACGCGATAGTTATGAAAAACTTCGCGTTAGCAAAGTAACTTCTTGGTAACTTTTATCTAGCTTTGATAAGAACAGTTTAGATTAGAGTCACACGGTTTAACAAATTAAGATCAGCGTGGAAGTGGAATTTAATTTTGAAGCAAGTTTTAGATATTATTTTTTTTAGATTAAATTGCGTTATAACAAATAAAACTGAAATAATATTATACCGGTGGGTCGCCCGTAAAGGTACTTTATAACTTCTCTTATTTATTTTTTTTAAAAAAAAAACTTGCAAATTTTACAGAGAAACTCATGCAGTTTTTCTGTAATAAAAGAATTTTTTTGTTAATTCAAAAAATTTTAAAACAAAAAAACCTTAAAAATTCAACTTTTCACTCTTTATTCAATACACTCAGGTTTCTCTCTCGTTATCATTTTGAAACTTAAAGAGACCATTGGACATACATGAACTGTACATAATTTAAAAACATATTTAATTTCGGAGCAATTGACTAAAAATTCAGTTAATTTTTTAAAAGTATCTCATTAAAAATTGTATCGTGGGAAATATTTTTTTTTAATTTTAATTTATTTTTTAAATAATTTTTGAATTTTAATTGTTTTCTGAATATTGCTTGAATGAATTTTTTTTTTTTTTAAAAAACTGAATTTCTCTATAAAATGGCACAATGTTTTAGTTTTTAACTTTGCTAATTTATTTATAACAGGCGGAAGATTCATCCGGTATTACGAGAATTGACATTACAAATTTATAATAATTATTATTATACAGTACTCGTATTATAGGATATGCAATTGCGTTTTGACGAATAAAAAAATACCGTAGCAAATGAAACGTTTGCGTTAACGAAAAATAAATAGTAATTACTTAATCGCGTTAGGCAAGAACTGACACGCGCAATCGGCTTATAGTTATAAGGGGTACAATTTTACGTCATAACGAATGAAATGTAACTTAATAAAATGGTCGCGTTAAATCAAAAACAATCGCGTTGTACGAGAACTGATGGTATCTTTTTTTTTTTTTTTTTTTGCAACGTCCTAATTTTTTTGATCGTAGTACTAAACATATTTTGCCAGCGAATGCAAGATAAGAGATTGGATTCCTCGAGGATTATTTAATTTCATTGGAATTTCCATATTCAGGAGATGTTGAATTAAGATTCTTCAGATATTCCACATTTTATTCTCTTTTTTTTTCAACCCTATTTTTTTTTTCTTTCGTTATTTTATCTTGTACCATAATATGGATATACTGTATTTTTTCTAGGTATGAATATGCCGCGCGCGTTGTCTTGCTCTCTTTCTCTCTCTCTCATACGCTATGCAAATTAATAAGTAGAAACAGCTCAGGTAGATCGCTTTTTGTCTCCTATTTTTCGTCTCCGTTTATTCTGAGAAATGGCGCTCGCGACTCTTTAACTACCTCAGTATTGGTGGATGCGGAAAATAAAAATCAAGATTGGCTCGATTTGTGTCTACTTGACAAGATTTACACTCGGATTTTCTGTATTTTATCCGTTTTTCAAACCCCACACACACACACACACACACACACACACACACTCTTTTCTATTTTCAATTTCTTGCCCTCTCTCTCTCATTCTCTCACAAACACTTTTTTTTCCCCTTCGTCTTCTTCTCTTTCTTTCTTTTATTTTTTTTATTCTATCGTCAATTCTTGGCTGTTGTTGTTGTTGCTACTGCTGCTGCGTTTGGAGGGGATGCCTGAGTTTTGGCTGGCTCTACCTACCCCAGCCATCGCTCGGGTTATATATGTAAAATAGAATGGCAAAAGATGTGCCTCGCATTAATTTTTCCGCCAGAGGCGCTGCAGTGAATAAATTTGCTTTCTCCCGCTTCTCCACCAGTGGGAATGCCGGGCATTTCGACGCCTCTTCCGGTCTGCTTTGGTTCGCTCGGGTTAAATCTTTTCACAAACGAAAGAGTTCAAATCGATTTTATTTAAACTGCGAAGAGAGATAGGTGTGTGTGTGTGGGGGGAAGTAGGTTGGGAAGGGGAGGTGGAAAGTTGCGTGGGTGGGATTTATGGAAATTAGGCATGGAAATTTTTTTTATATTTATATTATACGGTATATATTTCTTCTGATGTTAAAAATATTTAAAAATGAAATTTCTTTTTTTAGCGTTAAAATATTATACGGCGTTTTCTCTCTCTCCCTCTCAGCAGCTATTTCTTCAGATGAGCAGTAAAATTCAAGGCGTCGTAGAAGAGGTAAATTTTTTTTTTTTTTTTTGGGGGGGGATAATTAATCTTATCACTTATTTTATATACGATAATTTTGGTAGAGAAGAAGAGCATTAACAAAGTTTAATGTTGACTCTTTTCTTTCTCTCTTGGCGCGCGCATTTTTCTTCTAAATAATACAGCGATAAATTTGAATGACTTTTGCTTTTGCGGTCAGATGCTTTTCATTACAAAGGAACATTATTTCGAAATAATTTTATTTATTTATTATTTTTTTTTAAAAGGAAATTAAGTAGAATGGATTTATTTATTAATTAATTTTTTGAAATAATTGTTAAATATGATTGTTGACTTTGGTTAAACTTGCCCTGGCTTGTTTCCGCCAAACTTTGTAAGTTAAAAGTAGATGTTGTGGGGGCAACGAAATACACTTACCGTTGGTTAAATGAAAAGCTCCCCCTTGTGCGCGGCTTGTTTGCGTGATTGCTTTTCAATGCGAACGAAATTAAATTGTTTAAGTGAAATGAATCCGCTGTTCACGCAGACAGGGGGTCTCAATAAAATATAAGGGTGATATTTGAAATGTTACGTGACTCGTGATGGTGAAATTGTTTGAGGTGAACAATTCAATTTTTTGTGAGGAATCTTCGTCTATTCAAAATTTGTCATCCAACAAAAACAAAAATTTGAATTTATGTCTGTTTTTTAATTACGCATTCGATCTTTTTTTATTATTGTAAAAAAAAATGAGTAAATAAGAATTCAGGAAATGAAACTTTTGTTATCCGTCACAAAGTTTTTTTTTTTTTTTAAAGTACCGTAGTTAAAAAATGTTCAACTGGTTTAATCAATTTGAAGAGACTGGATCGAATAAAAAAAATAGTTTGGTAAAATCAGACAAAATATCAATTCGCTTATATTGAATTTTATTTTCAAGCATTATTTTTTTCAAACTTTAATACTATTCAGAGCATAATAATATAATACTGAATTTTATTTTCAAGCATAATTTTTTCAAACTTCAATAATCTTCAGAGCATAATAATATAATCCACTTTTTACAAATGTAAGCCCAAAGTCACCGGTAAATTGTTTAGGTTTTACTATGCGCCATTGAATTTTTGTAGGACAAAAATGAGTTTTTCTCGGTTTACAACTCGTTTTGTTTGTTTTTTGCTGCAAAAAGCCTCGAGAGGTTAGAATTTGCGTTGCAGACATTTCTCTATACCGCTACGCGGTTTGATAGCTTACTTTGAATAATAGAAATTGATTTATACATCGTTTATAAATCAGTTTGTAAAATAAAGATTTCGTTATGTGTCGTTATAATATACTGTAGCGAAAGTTTCGTTATATCGGTAAGCGGTTTATAGCTGATTTTGTACAGTAAAAATTTCGTTATACGCGGTTTATAGCTTATTTTGCATAGTATACATTTTATTATACGGGGAAATTTCACATCATACGCGGTTTTTTTTTTTTATTATATGTATTGAAAATTGACATAAGCAATGGCAATAAATTATTACAGTGTTATGATATGCCATTGCTAATAAATTGATTGTTTTTGTCATGTTTACGGTTTTATGATTACCGAGAGGTGATCATAATAATTCTAAAGAGGAGTTTCAACTCTTTATTAAGCATTAAACGGATAACCGGTATCCTCGCGTATAACGAAGGAGATACCTGTACAGTATTTATATTTTTTATTACCGGCATCTTTACACATTTTCTCGTCTAATAAACGTTTTTTTTTTCTTCTCTTATTTCTTTGACCAAACCGGAACTGATTAATTTTGGTCGACGCGCAGTGTAGGCTACATCTCGATGGGGCAGGATTGCAAATAACGATGGTCACCTCGTCGAATGGCGAATTGCCAAACGCGCGCCACCAAGTATTTCGTCGGTAAAGAGTGAGAGGGGGGGGGGGGGAAAAAAAATAGGCGCGTGAAAATGGCGGGGCGTTGAAAAGGTGGGAAAAGAGCGCGTTATTTTGGTAAGCAAAGCAGACGTTGCAAACGTGAGCAAAAATACAGCAGCACTCGCTCTGCACAAAGATTGATATCGATAAGTACTTTTCATCTATTCTCACAATTGATTTGCCGCGGGGGTTACCTGCCTGTACGCGTGACCCTTTTCCATTGCACACGGGCGAGGGCGAATGAAAATCAGCATTGTGTCTGCTGATGGGTGGTGGTGAGGTTTAGGATGAGTGGGAGTAGGAAGGGGGGTTTGAATATCGAGATGAATGACGCTATTGCGGCTGCGGTTATTTGTATCTTTTGTTTCGCCTCCCTCTTTTATACTCTCTTGAATAAAAATTTCTAATTAATATTATCGCCTTTAATTAATTCATCGCGAGATGCGCGGCGTATACGTGGGTGATGTGCGCGTGCATGCCAGCCACCGCCGAAGCATCCATCGTTCCGGAATTAATTCCTTTTGCTCTTATCAGCAGCTAGGGGGCGCTTACTTCGCTCACTCACTTTTCTCAACCGTTGACGCGTCGTCGTTTACCGATGGAAAAAAAGAAAGAAGAAGAAAGAATAGGAAAAGAAAAAAAAATAAATAAAATAAAATAGACATCGTCGTCGTCTTGTGACGTTGTCGCTTCGACGGATGACGATCTTTCCCTTTCAACCGGATGTTGACGCGGTGGATGGCGGAGGGCGCTTCACCTATGGCTCCTAGGGGGCGCTTTTTCCTCTTGCTTTCGAAAGCCGACGATCGCGATAATAACAACAACAACCATAATCATCATCATAATAAAAGTAATGTTGTTATGAAAGGATTTATATTTGTGATGCTGAAAACGTATACATATGCAAAAGAACGAGCACATCCTCTTCTCCTTCTCTCTTTCGCCCCCCGTTTTTACCTTTTCCACCTCCGCTCCCCTTTCGTTTTAACTCCGCCCACTATCTTGTATATTGCGGTACCGATCTCAAGGGGCCTTTACACGTGCGCAATTCTTACTAGTATTATTATTATTATTACTTCCACACTTTACTCATCACACAACAAGGGCTATAAATTATGACGGAAACGAGACGAAAGGACTTGCTTCGCACACACAAATACTCCAGTTTAAAAATGACCACTCCGTCTGTTATGAAAAGAGGTTGTTTGTCTAGGACTCTAGGCTGTATTCTTGAGGAGCCAGATTTTTCTTCAAAAAAATTTAAAAAATTTGTTAATTTTCTTAAAATAATTGTACGTTTCGTAAGTTTGGCGTCTTTTTTTATTGTATTATTTATTGCAGAATGTGAGGCGAAACCGTTATTATATTTCCATTACATTAAATACAGTAATACTATATCGGTAGTTTGTGGTAAAGAAATTATTTAGAAAATGCTACTTTATAGTTTTTTTTATTATTTATTTTAAAGATTAATTTAAAAATTTCTTTTTTTGCTTATTTTTAATTTTAAGTCTTTGTAAACGGAAACGCCAGTTGAATTAATAATTAGAGATAATATTATTGATTTGATTTGATTCTTAATTTGATTAACAATTATTTGTGTTTTACGTGCTTTACTCGTGTTTTTAAATTTTTTTTTTTTTTTTGGTGGGGTTATTTTTTTAATTAAAAATTGTTGGAGAGAATACTAACTTTCATAAATTAACATTACTGATTGATTTTTTTTCCTTTAAAAAATTGTTTAGAAAAATTACACACTACTGCATTTTAACTTTTAATACTGTATTAACGTTCATAGTTAATAATAGGGTTAGCCATTTTAACCACAGTTATTATTATATCGGAAAAGCTCTTAAAACTCATTTTAAACGATGCAAAAAAAACAAAAAAAATGCTGAAATTTTTTCACAAATTGATTTACTAAAAAATGTTTTTTTTACAATACCGTAATTATTATATCTGGAATCGAAATGTACGTTTTTGTTATATTACGAACACGTGACTACGGTAGTTTTTAATTGAGAGCGAATTAAAACGTAGTACCGGTATTATTATGTTTTGCGGTGAAATCGATGAGTTGAGAAAAAGAGTTGGACGAAGAGCGGAAGTGTGGGGGATTTGTAACGGAAACGGAATCCCATCGCGTGCCGAGCCCTGCCACCCAAACCCACGTCACTCCACTTCGCCGCTACTTTATTAAGGCGTCACCATGTTTTAGGAATGGAAACGCATGTTTTTTTTTTTCTTCTCTCTCCCCCCCCACCCCCCTTGCATTCTTTAAGGAATTTCTTCTAACTACTCGCGGATGTATATCCTGCTCCAGAGGCGCCCTTAGGAGTTTGGTGGCCCTAGGCAACATAGACGACTGGTGGCCTTTCAAGAATAATGATTCATCACAAAGGAAAACATACCGTATATGTCACCATATCCCTATTAAGCTTTACTGTATTTAGCTAAAACATGGTTTTTAGGGGTGAAAGTGGAAAACATGTTATTTTTTAGCTAACACATTTTAATTTTTTTAGAACCAAGTAGTGTCTAATTTATTTACATCAGCTCAACAACTCTTAAAAATAATTACATGAAGATGTTATGGTGAGGTCAATCTGTTTTTCTTAAACAAATTGAAATTTGATTTGATAGATATAAATTTTCTAATCAGCCATTCAGGAAGCAGCTTAGTAGGAACAATGACAGAGCCATCAGAAAGTCTACCATGTGTTTTTTTTAAATCATGCAGCGACCATTTAAATGTGTAGTGTTGTATTGGATAGCTTATTCCTTTTCCTGATCGGGAACATATACGCCATCAGCTGGTTAACACCGGCTGCCATTTTGGTAGTTTCCACCTATATCTAGGAACTGGTTAAAAGCGTTGTCCTTGTATATGAGGCAAAGCATTTATGTGGCCCACGCTACTTCCCCTTCTATTAAGGCTCGCTATGGTTTTGGGTTTTATTTTACCAATATGGTTAAATGGTATGTAAATAAAAAGAAAATAAGTTCCCTGTTTCTGCTGAGCTTATCTATAGACTGCCTAACACAATATTTTATTGACTAGCACAATTGAATTTTTTAGAACCAAGTAGTGTCTAATTTATTTACATCAGCTCAACAACTTTTAAAAATATTAACATGAAGATGTTATGGTTAGGTCAATCTGTTTTTCTTAAACAAATTGAAATTTGATTTGATAGATATAAATTTTCTAATCAGCCATTCAAGAAGCAGCTTAGTAGGAACAATGACAGAGCCATCAGAAAGTCTACCATGTGTTTTTTTTAAATCATGCAGCGACCACTTAAAAGTGTTGTATTGGATAGCTTATTCCTTTTCCTGATCGGGAACATATACGCCATCAGCTGGTTAACACCGGCTGCCATTTTGGTAGTTTCCACCTATATCTAGGAACTGGTTAAAGCGTTGTCCGGGTATATGAGGCGAAGCATTTATGTGGCCCACGCTGCTTCCCCTTCTCTTCTATTAAGGTTTTATTTCACCATTATGGCTAAATGTATGTAAATAAAAAGCAAATAAGGAACCTGTTTCAGCTGAGCTTAGCTATTGACTGCCTAACACTATTTTATTAGCAGCATATTTGAATTTTTAAGTATCAAGTACAAGTATTTGTACATGAAAATGTACATAAAACGTACATAAAACTAACATATCAAGTGAATTTATTTTAGTATCAAGTACTGTAGTATCTAATTTTATTTTTATCAACTAAACAACTCTTAACATAATATCAACATTTCTCTTAAAAATAAAAATTACTTTTGAGTTATTAAATTTTTAATATAATTTTATTACTTTGGGGTTTTTTTCAAAGGATTGATATTCCAAGACCAGCTGCACTATTGCTTGAAGTTGCGGATGTCAGTTATTAAGTCCCCAGCAGCGGTGGTCCTAGGCGGGCGCCTATACCGCTTCGCGCTAAGGGCGGCTCTGCCTGCTCCTTTGACTCGGAGATGTGAGAATGTGGGGGCGTTTTATGGGGGAAAAGTGATGTTAGTGGTCATAGATTCTGCTTGACGTTCAGATAAATTTATTATGAGAGTTGTGTCATCTGCTCGCCTCCCCTTTCCCTCTCCTCTCTCGCTCTCCTTACACTATCACCCCATTAGAAGACTAATAAATATATTCTGACGTCACCCTCAGCTTCCTTTAAACCAATTCTGTTGGCACGATAAAGGTGTGAACAGAATTGTTTATATTTAATAAAATAGAAAAGTGGTACGAGATTAATAAAGTAAAGCAAAGGGAGTGTACACGTACATCGCGCACGGTGGAAGAGGGTTATGGGAAAGCTACGGTTTAATAGTTAGAAAATAGTTTTTTCTTACGGTTAAGGCAAAGTGGATAAATCAATTCTTTTTGAAATCAATAATTATTATAATAAAATAAATATGTAAATTATTATATCGGGCGTCCGAAAATATACGTCCTAATTTCCGCCAGTTATTTAAAAAAGCTAGCAGTGCATTTTACAGAGAAACTCGATAAAACAAAAATGTAACAATCATTTAAAAGCCATGTAAGCACATGTAGTGACATTGCTACAGTAATTCGATGTACAGTATGTAGGCTGTCATTACATGTATTTTGGAATAATTACAGTTGTACTTGGAAAGTACTTTCTCGGGCGTCCAGAATTATTCGTTTGCGCAAAGTTTTAAAAAAGGGACGTACTGTATCCCAAATGTTTTAAAAATTTATTTTTTGATATAAAAGTAATCTACTAGTGAATTATCTACATAATTTTTGTTGTTTTCTTGTGCCCCCAAGGAAGAATTTAGACCATTTCCCATCTCAATATTCCGTACAAATAGGGAACATCAAGCGTGGCATATAACATATCTAGATCTGGGTTAAAACCAATTTTTTAAGAGATCTGGATTTTCTGTTGAGTTGCGAAGTAATATTATCTCGTACTATAATAAAATGAGGGTTTAAAGCTGTTACGTGTTTATATCGGTATAAACAGTTTTACGAATCGAAACTAACGAGATATAGTCTAATATTGAATTAAAGTTAGTATCGAATGCGATGATAGTCGAAAATGGTGTTTCCTCTGCTATTAGTCGTGCATATTTTATTTGTGTTCGCAGGTAAAAACGCGTTGGTGTGGGTGGCAGCGTAATTATGCGAATAATGCATGTTGTGCGCGTGCGCGATATGACCAAATGAACACCCACCGGGTCTAACGTGTAATTTGGATTACAACGCAAGAGTACTAATTTGTTAGTTTTTGCGTGCGGTCGCCAGGCTAATCAGGGAGAGCAAATGTCTTCGTGATTAGCGATTGATAGAACCAAAGGCGGGTTCATCTGTCAGACGCCAAAGAGAGAGAGAGAGTACATGTACAGTGCTCGAGCTCGGTCGAGTAAAGCACACATTGAGTAACAGGAGCGATTTGAGACTGGGCGAATAAAAAAGAAAGCTATTTACAGGTTTTTAAGTTTTCAAGTCTGCTTGTTATACCCGGTTTACTCCGGAATTTTGAAACAGGATTAATTATTAATGAAACCAGTTTTATATTTTGATGTAAGCACTTTTGCTAAAACCAGATTGCTGCGAGTGATTTCAGTCAAGAGAGACTCGGTCGAATTGGTTGCACAAAATCATAATTTGCGGTGGAATCATAGTAATAGACTCTGTTTTATTTAATTTTATTTCATAATTATTGATTATGCCGGCAATTAAAAATTAATACTGTACATTATTTTGATTGACTAAAGCATTTTTTTTTGTAACAATTTTGATGAGTTGAAAACGATTAAATTACATTTGATACGGCATATTACGAACATTGCCAGATGATGGGCATAATTATTATTGGTTGCGGTTTACTTGCCAACATTTTTTTTTTTTGTTTCGAGACATAGCAATTAAATTAAGCGGATCGTCACTAGTGTGTATCCCGACTTAGTATTGTAAATTACTGGTAGAGTATAAATTTGTTTTGCCACAATAAAATACTGTACAGTATGAGGTAGGAGTGTGCTGAAAATGATGGATAGGGTGTTTGAAAAAGAAATTTCGTTTTGTTAATGAAAAAATATTCAATTTCACTAGATTTATAGAATATTAAATTTTATAAAACTGTTATTAGATTTTGGCTAAAAATAAATAAACAAATTTTTGCTAAAGCATTATTAAATTTTTCCCAAGTCATTATTAAAATTTTGCTGCAGCAATTAAAAAGTTGGCTAATATACAGTAATATACTGTAATTTTATTTTTCTGAAATATGCTTAAATTTTCCTGAAATAGGTTTGAATTTTGCTAGAAAAAAATGCATAAATTTTAATTAAAATTTATATGTTTTATTTAAAAAAAAAAATTGCATTGTATCTACTTAAATTTTGTTTACTGGAAAATTTGGAAATTGGAGGTTGCTGCTTACATTCACTAGGTGGCGTTTGCTGATGTTTTGACGCGTTCACACGTTTTTCCTTATCACATCACGATGCTGAGATTATCGCATCATCAAAATATCTTTCTTTTGCTCTTTTCATTTTCGCGCTTTCGATGAGTCTACTCGAGCGAGTCGTTTCTCAATATGTTTGATGAATTTGATTTTTTTTATCCCAAGACTTCTTCCGGTTCAATTTTACCTTATTTTAAAAATAATAAGAAGAAGGAGAGAGGGGGGAAAAAAAAAAGAAAGTTGTTTACTTGAAATATGCGAGTCGAGGTCTAATTTGCAATTTTCTGGCGAATTGATTGGTGTGTGGCAATGGAGGTTTCGATCTGCTATGCATCGTTTTTCTTTTTATTATTATTTCGCATTCGATTGGCTGAGTAAAAATGCTGAAATAAACTCTTTGGAGTTTGTTTGAGAGAGAGAGGAAAAATCTATTTGGATGACGGCAAAAAGTGGAAGAAGTGGAGAAAAAAAAAAAAAACACAGCGGGAACGACATATTGACGAGGAAAAAAATAAGGAATGAGTTTGGACGAGGTTGGGAAGGGGAAACACGTTCACATGGTGCTTGGGTGTGCAATCGAATGTTGATATAACGAAACATTTTCGTTGAATCCAAAATTTGGATTAAATAGACGAATATCATTACGAATTTGAAATGAAATTAAACGTCAAAGCTATCTATTTAGTTTTTTTTGGTTGGATACTCTCAAATTAGTTTTTTTTTTAAAAAATAAAAAGCTTTGGTTTTAAGCTCCAGTTATTAGCAACGCTAATTAAAATCTTAGCTCGATAAGCTGGAATCAGTTTGTACGCTTGATCACAAATTATTTCAGGGATCAAAATTAATTTTTAATGTTAATAAAAAATTTGTTTCTTATTTTTAACTTTTAATTTTTAATCATTTATTTAACAAAGTGAGATCAGTTTCAAATGAGGAATTGCATTTCTCCAAATAAAAAGGAGGAAAGCTTAATTTTTTTTTTTTTTTTAAAAAAAACCTTAACTTTTGATTTCCACTGAGAATCACATTAAGAAAGGGA
Organism: Polydesmus complanatus; assembly: GCA_034692225.1. NCBI lineage: Eukaryota > Metazoa > Arthropoda > Diplopoda > Polydesmida > Polydesmidae > Polydesmus > Polydesmus complanatus. Next base: position 20,656 of record JAQGAZ010000884.1, read on the forward strand.
TAACATTTTTTTTAAAATTGCCCATTTAGTAAACTTTTATTCTAGAACAAGATTTGTATTTAAAAAAAAAAACGATTGTGCGCATGCTCACAAGTTTTAATATTTTTTTCATCCTTAATTAAATCTCTATTTTGTTGGCAACGCATATTAGTAAACCGAGATCAGTTTAAAACAGGGATTATAATATTTCTTTAAACAAGTTTATTGCCTGACAGGACTGTGCTGTTTTACGAGGTTACACAAAGTAAAATCTATTTCCAAAACAAACATTTTTAAAACGAGTATTATTTTTTTTTCTCACAAAACTAAGATCAGATTAAATGTAACCGGAACGAAATGAAATCGTCAATTTCCTTAAAATTAAAAATATTACCAGTATTAAATCTCTCTCAACTCGAGTTTGGAATAAATCCCGTTTCTCGGAGGATTTTGGTTTTACCATGTGGGTGTGTTTGGGGGAGGGGGGGGAAAGATCGGTGTGTACTACGACTGTGAATCCGAACGCATCCATTCGAGCGCGCAAGGTGCGTTCTTTGCCGTAGGAAAGAACGCCGCGCGCCGCTATTGGTCATTTTTCGTTCGCAGGTAGACCGCGCCTACCAATCGTCGTTCGCCGCGCGCATCCAGGTGCTGGATGACGTCACTCGCCCGCTTTTCTATTCCCATCGTTCGCACGTGCTCGCATTCGCTTTCATCAAGCGCGTTTGAATCGGAACAATTTCCCTTAACTCCGTGACGCGTTGTGCGGCGGAGGTGCTGCATGCTGCTGCTGCTGCTCACGGCCGCCTCCATCTATATACTACGGCTTCCGTTCCGTCCCCTACCACTTCCGTCCGACCAACTTCCGCTTTTCATCAGCATGCCTCCTCGTCATATTTTTATTCATTCAACTGAAAGGATTTGATTGTTGATTATACTTTTTTTTATCGTTAAGATTTGTTATTATACGGGATATTTATTTATATTATAAGTGGATATTTACGATACGCGCGTGCGTGTATCTCTGGAAAAAGTGTGATTTTTTTTTAAATGTAACTATGGAATTGGTTGTATCAGTTCGGTTACGACGCTACCTGGTGAGAAGATTGATCAACACTTGAGAGATGCTCTTAGCGGTTCTTCTCGCCCATTCTTTCCGTCTGCTCGTTCCGATACTACTTTTCCTGTCCAACGGTAAAGGTGTTTAAAATGATCCCCTTATGAACATTTAATTAGTGTCTTCTTTTTTTATTTTCTTCCTTCTCTTTTATCCTTCACCCTGAATGTGGATGTTTTTTACCTAATTACATTAATAGAATGTAGATGGGAAGCGAGTTTTTTTTTTTATTTTTTTATTATTTCTCTTCTTTTTAGAGTCTTTGGGGTTTTTAATTAATGCGCACGGTGTGTTTGTCGATCACGAGCACAAATTGTTGATGCTACCTCACTCCCTCTTGCTCTTCTTTTTGGGGAACGCTTACAGCGTCGTCTTCTTCTTGTTTTAATTAATTATATTTAGCCACTCGAGGGCGCTGTAAGCGAGAGAGAGAAAATTTAATGTTGGTTTGTTAGAAGACGGATTTTTCAGTGTTTGGTAAAGTGCGCGAAAAATCTCTCTTGAGATCCGCAATTTTCCTATTTTGTTGGGTGTTTTTTTTTTACGTATATATAATATAAAAGTCGGCGTAAAAGATATTATATTATGCATTTTTTAAATGGGGGTTTCGTTTAATTAGTTTTGCACTAGTTTTGATTTACGGTTAACAGCTCAACAGGTTAATTTTTGGGTTGCGAAGAGAGCCTCGAGAAATTAACTTAAGTTTATGGAAATGAGCAAGAAATGGAGTGAATTTTTGTTGTTGTTGTTCTTGAGAAGGTTTTTTTTTTAAGATTTTGTGGAACTAGTAAAAATTACTGTTTTTAAGTGATGAAAGTTAAATGGTTTTGGTAGTGTCTCTGGGTAGTGTTTTTTGAAGTGAGTGGATCATAACGAGGTTATCTCAGTTTAAAAAAATATATGGGGAATTAGGTATATCAGATTATTATTATAGTATTACAGAAATGCCTCGCTCGGTCAGTCTAATCGGTTATGTAAATATCCTATGCTGTTTGAAACCCGGACAAATATCAGGAATACAATCATTCAAAAAAAAAAAAACATTTCTCTTTGTTTTTCAAAAAACTCAAAAAATGAAACGCGATTATAAGGATATCCAATTATCACAAATGGACCTTACAATTTGAGTAGCATCTTTCACATCAATTTAAAAGGTATTAGACTCATACATGATACAACGGGGAGAGGACCCCCCCCCCCTCCTCCCCAAAGAATTGTAACTCAGTACCGTACTCTATAGTAACGAATAAAAATCGCAAAAAAAAAAAAATAATAATAAATAAACGGCATAAAAACAGACTTGGCAGTAGACAGTTTAAAAAAGTAATTTTATACTAATGTTTTGGAAATTTTCTAACCGGACTAGAGTGAATCCGTACTGATCGAAATCGGACTAAGGGATGTATCCTACTACTGTATTGTATTTTTGTGCTTATTGAGAGTTTGAATATTAATGTTTTGGCATAACGAAGTTGATGTTTGTCTCATTGAAATAATATTTGTTTAATTGTGAAAGTACCTCGAAATCGATAGAAATTTTAATAAATAAGCGAAAGTAAATACAGTAGTTACGAATAAGTTGCATGAGTTATTGAGGGGAAAAAAATCTCAAGTTTCGTGTTTTGGTTTTTTACAAAATAAAATTGAATTTTATTGTTAATATACAGTACGGTATATATTTTTTTGGTTGTGAGAAATTAAATTTTAACTGCTAAACCAAAAAAAAAAAAAAAAATTTGTTAAATTAATGAATTTAGCCAATTTGTATTGAAATTGTGATGCAGTAGATCCAAAAATACTATTTGTGGGGAATTGGATGATGATCTCTTACAACAATCTGTTAACTTATGCGAAAATTACTAAACGTTGAATCGTTAACGCCTACACAACTTCACTTATCCAACTCACTCTGATCAAATCAAACCTAACAAAATCGTTCAGTGATCCGTTTATATCAAATGCGCGTTATCATAGGGATAATATTTATTATACATGTCATGTATTAATAATAATTTGTGAGCAACAATATTTCCTTGGTGCCAAATAAATTAGTTTTTTTAAGAGAGTTTAAGATTTTTGTAAAAATTATCCAAATATAATTATGGGCAAATTATCAATTTTAAAAGAAATTAACAAGAATTTTAGGAAATATTTTTGTTAAGAAAGTAAACAAATTTTTCCAGGTTTTTTTTAAAGAGGGTCTCCCAAAATTCAGATTGGCCTGGGCCAAGCTCTGACGGTGAGTTGAGTAATCCTAGATGTTTTACTTGTTCAAAATATGTACATTTATTCAGTTATCCGATTCTTTGCTTAGCCGAAAATTCTTTTATCTGCGATCTTGTTGCGTAATTTCGTAAGCGTGGAGCGAGCTGAAGCAAAGTAATGTTTATGTAGCAGTAAATTTATTGGATACATTTCCCGCCGTTATTTATCACCGGAAACACGCGGTGTGTCGTTTTAATTTAGCCTAAATTGAGTCATGTTGCGTCGATTGACTCGTTTGGAATAGCCCGTTGTGAATAAGACGTTTAGCGGAAGTGGGGGGGAATTTTTAGTCAACGTGTCTCGCCGGGAACGACACTAAATACTTGATGAGCTTTTTCCTCTCGCTCTCTCTCTCTCCTAGTTAGTCGACGTTTAATGCCCGGATATTGCGATAGATGGCGTCGGTTACGGAGCGGCGATTTGTTCGTCGTTTAATTAAGTGAAGCGCAGTCGTAAGTGCGCTTTTCTTACGGTTATTACGAATGGAATTTTGAAAGGGGTACTTAAGGAAACGATTTTTAAGTGAGTCCGAATGCAATTGACCGCAAGGAATGAGCGTCAAATCGGAAAATCAAATGATGTGTTCACAAAATGGTTAACGGAGGTTTATAATTTTTTCCCCCCTTTTGTTATGGTTTAAACTTAATTTCCGGTAAAATCTCGACGTAGCCAGTTGAATTTTTGTTTTTTTGTTATAAATATCTAAATTGATTTAAAAAAAAAAATTCTCGTGGAATAATCAATGATATTAATCTATTTTCAATTCTTGGTGGTTATCGGATTTTTACACTTATTTTAGTGACTAAATCCGTGATTTAAACATTTTGGTGGCAAGGAAAGTACTGTTTTTCTAATGAGATTACAGTTCTATAAATAAGATTTTTCGTAGTTAAAATGAGATTTTAGATTGAAGAAAGAATTACGCTGAGGTTTTACTTAAGTTCAAGAATTCGCCGAACGAAGAAAAAGAGTACGCCAGCATTTTGATGCTGCGTGCATCTTGAATTCTATGAAATTTTTCAATGAAAACAACTTTTAAAGTGAAAAATATTATAATACTGTATGTATTTAATTAGATATCAATAAAAAATTAAAGCCTTTCAAAACATTAAAATGAACAAAATATTGAGAAAAAAAATGACTGAAACAAACTTCAAAATGTACAGGCAAAAATGTACAGTATTAAATAAAAGGCCATTTGGCTAATCTTTAGCCACATAAAAACACTTGTAGTGCCGGTAATATATAAATAAGCTTGCGCATGGATTTTATTTTATTTAGTAGATTTGTAAAAAATACGTTGTGTTATTCTTCCCGTAAGAACTCGTGCATTTCAATGGGGGAAAGAATGCGAGGTGACTGAAAACCACCATCAAAACGGGAAATTCATTTTTCAAATAATTAAAAATTGTCAAAAAAATACTTTTTCTAAAAAAAAAAGTAAGTTTTTATTTTTCTCGCTTTTATCTCTCTCTTTAGAAATTAAATTTTGTTAAAGTGAAGGTATTGATTACGTTTATTTTTATTAAAATTATTTTTTATTTATAAACTATATTGTAACACAAACGAGATTTGCCTGTGCGCGTTTTATACGTAGGCTAATCGGTACCCATTTATATCGACGTTTTAATGTTTGTTTACACTGGCTTCGTTATACGAGGTAGTAGGGCCTACTTTGAAAATATTTTTCGAAGAGCTTTTCTAACGCGTAGAGCGAGGGATGACGTATTTTTGTTATGCATAATTTCGTTTAAATTTTAATTCGCGCAAATGTTGAGCGCCCGAGGGATTTTGCAGGATGCAATTGGATGGTTTACCGTATTTTATCGATTTATTTCTTCCTTCGTTTTTTTTTTTTTTTTTTTAAAAAAAGTTAATTTATAAAATTTTGAAGAGCGGAAAAATTTTTATTTTTTAATAAAATGACAGTTTGAATATTTAACGAAGATAAAAATGAAATTCTGTTGAGAAATATCATTTTTTCGCCTCGGGTTTTGTCTATGTCATTTGGCTATTAACGTCTGTGGTTTCCGAGTCAGATCATTGTGTATCAGTTTATCCGAGAAATAGTTTTGCCTAGTTAAATAAGAATGAGGAAGTTTTGAAACTCTATACGATTTTTGTTTAATCCTCCAGCTTTTGTTTGTTCTCGACAGAAAATGATGCGCGATTGATTTTTGAAAACCGTTTTCCGCCGAGAGAAACGCAAACGCTATAAAAAGCGCGGGTTTTTTTTTTTTTTTTTTATTTAAATTGCTTGGGGAATATTATGATGACGTCATCCGGTGACATGAAACAGAAAGAAAAAGCGGCGTTCGCTCTTATAAATTTTTGATCATAGTTTTTGACATCTGCGAAATTATGTTTGTTTTTCGTCTGCAAAAATGAAAATTAGGTTTTACAGTTAACGGCGAAATTCTCGCTTCAAAATTTTAAAACTACAGTAGAAATACTTCCTTATTCTAATTAGTTTGGCGCGCGAAGATCCAACTTTGCTTTTATTATTACCGTATTATTTTTTTTTTTTCCTCTAGTAAAACTAGAAGTGATTAACGCATCTCCGCTCGCATTCCGAATGAAAAGCAAAAGACTTGAATAAATACATTTTGTTGTCTTGAGAATTACCTTCGTTATAACAGGTTTTATTTAATTCAAATATACTGTAATAGGTTTTCCAATTCTGTTGGCATTGAACACGATACATTGCGCAACCGTCTGCCTTGAGCAGTGTCTAGTTCAAGACTTAATCCTGAGTTTGTAAGTTTTATAAGTGGCAGCAAATATTAGAATTTAACCTAGCTGTCTGCTCCAGCTAAAACTCGTCCGCAGATCACATCCTATTGAAGACCACTTCAAATACATGTACTTACTTAAATTTTCCCCCTTCATTTTCTACTATACAGTATATCAGCCAAAAAAAAAAAACAAGAAAAATATTTTAAAAAGTTGGTACGTTCTTTTGATTTTCACATGTAAGTGCTTCTCTAATAGTAGACCACTTCTTCTGCAAGACCGTATTTAAGTAAATTTTCAATGAAGGTTTCAATTTAATGACCACTGAGGTAACCACTCGTGAAGTCTACTGCGCACCCTTAGATGATTGATTTTGCGAGTCAACATTTGCGTGGGGCTGCATAGAAAGAGTTTTTGGCAAGTTACTTGGCAAAAATTATTAGTAAATGTACAGTAGTAGAATCCTAGTCAAAAAGTTGATTAGCCAGAAAATGACAATTTTAATGGCATAAAAATAATATTGTTTAAAAAAAATATTGTTTTCTACAGTCCACTCCCATTAATTGCAAACCATACCGATTTGAATTGACCCCTCCAGGGCCCCGTTTCATAATGAGGTTTTGCTAATATTACTAGTATTTTGTTCAATGTACTCTGACCTTAATAGTCAACATTACTTTTTGATTGTTAAAGCCAAAGTACACTGAACAAAATACTAATAATATTAGCAAAACCTCATTATAAGATCATTGAGCCCATTCGAAGATCACTTTTAGTAGGTTTCAAATCTGGTCTCGATATAGAGGTTTCTGTTTATTTTAATTGCCGATACAATAAAATAAGGTATATAAATCAAAATAGAACAACGTATAATTTTCCGCTTTATAAAAAATGGCCGCGGCTGTGACCTCGAAAGCTGGCAAAGGGAAAGTAATTTGCCGAATAAATAAACAAACACTTTTCTGGCATTTGAGAAGATAATTTCCGGGGAAAGAAGAGCGTGTGAGAGAGAGAGAGAGAGAGAGCGCGCAGACATCGAAATTGATTTTGAAACAAAACAGAGACGACAATTTTGATGTGGTCAGTGTGTGTGTCTACTCGGAGTTTGTTTTCGCCGCCTCTCTCCATCCGCCGCCGTCATGTTAGTAATCAAAAGAAACGCGCGGTGATCAGCGTGTGCACCTTATTTAATAGAACGCGACTCCCCGAGGAGCGAATAGAGGAGTGAAGGGGATGCGGGTTGGGGGAGGAGGGTATAGCGGAAACGAGAGGTAGACGACGACGACGGAAGGTGTATTCATTGATGTTCCATCATTTCGAGTGGGTGGTCAATTAATTAAGAGTCCATTTGCTTCAAGTGTCTATATAAACCGAGAGAGGATTATTAAGCGCCACCTGGCGAACATTCATCCCTTCGCGTAAACACGTGATGTAGGTGGTGGTGGTGGTAACGGGGGGCGGAGTGGGGTAGGGGTGATCTATTAATCGAGGATATAAAGAAAAGAGTGGGGCATTTTTCTCAACAGCTGCGAGTGACAGCCGAATTTTTCTGCGTTTGTCGCCAAGTGTCAGCGGAAATAATCCTTCAGGGAGAAAAAAAAAAGGAATATAGTTCCGCTGACCTCACCAACAGCGCCATCTACATTTTCCATACGCACCCTATTATTTGTTGACATTGTCACATTTTTCTTTCATTTTTTTCTTCTCTTCTCTACTTTGCTTGTTTTGTTTATGTGTTCATTTCTCAAAAATACGAGTGTATTTTCGTGTGTGTGTGTGACTGCGGGAGAGGGAGGGAGGGGGGGGGGGTACGAAACATTTTGATGGAGTATTTTGTTTTTGTTTAGTTCGGTGTATCGTGTTAAAGGCTATTGGGTCATTGCATCATTTTTGGTGTGCGTGTGGGGGATAAGTGGTTAAGGTTACAGCGAACCCTAGCGAGAGAGATACTTCCGGCGGTCATCTCCGGTTCCATACGTGATACGGTTGGGTGTGGTACGGTACTCCACAAACTCTTTGCCGAAATTTTACGAAACGGTCACGCTATCCGTACAATTGTATTTCTCAACCTTTGTGAGCCTCGCGAGACAGATTTACAATGTTTTGTTTAGAAAGATGGTTTGAACTACATCTTGTTTGGTGAAACCCTACTACTAGTTTCCAACCGGATTTTGGAAGCAGGTTTCGATCAATGAAACTAGTTTTACATTTTGTTTTAAAATCAAAACTACTGTTTCTTCAACTTCAGCAAACCTGTTTTCAAATCTTTTTTTTATATTAATACTATGTTTCCACCAAGAATCAAGTTTCAGTGGACCCTCTTCGGCACAAGTTTCTAAGACGTAAATTAGCTTTTAACAATAGCGGCCACACCGAAAACTGAGGATTTTGTCATGTCACTTTCAGAGTTTTTAAAAATTATTAGTGAGAACATCAAATCTTTTTCGTTTACGCCAAAATGCGGAACTGGTTTCATGGATTGAATCTTGTTTTGTAATTTCGATGGAAGTACATATTAGTTATTTCGTTCGTAAACTTGATTTATGAAAAGAGAACCAAACTTGTTTCTACGAAACTTTTTTTCGCAAGTAATTTTCCTAATCTTTGGTCTTTTTTTTAAAAAAAAAATGTAATATCGTCGCAAGTTTTCCCTATAAACCTTCGCTGCAAGCGATTTTAGTCAAAATAGGTTTGGCCGAACTGGTTTCACGAAAACCTTATTTGCGGTGGAAACTTTACCCCGCATTACAGTAGATTTATTAGCTAAATCTAGATTTAGAAATCCAGATTCCTGGATCGCGGCACTTCGGTTGGGAAGCAGTGTCGTAGAGGGGTAAGCGTGCGCCGGAAGTGACGCTCATTTCAGCTATCATCGCTCTCTAATCGCTCGTTATTAGAGCGCAATTATTCCGTCCGTTTGCCACTCGCGTATTTTAGACACGCGCGTAATTGTGCGTTGGGAGAGAGAGGGAGTCAAATGATTGCGCCCATGTTCAAGTAAAAAATAAACATCGTTTTTATTTATTTAAATTTGTTATTGGGGTGCACGAGTTACTACTTCCGCTGCCTACTTCTAATGAGTGATTTATTCAAGTTTTTTAATAATTTCGAAACGAGATGTACATGACGTCACCGTTTTAGGTGAATAGAAAAAAGCGGGGTTGTTTTTTTAAGAGAGTGACGTAATGGATTAATTGGGTGGTTAAGCGCCAATCGTTAAAATTATGCTCGAAATAATTAATTAAACGTTAACCAAGAAAAGCATTTTGCACGCACGATTTCATTTTTTTTTTCTGGGCGTCATTTGCGCGTGTTATTTATGCACTAATTGTATGCAAGGGAATTGGATTTTTGAAATGTAATACTATATTGCGTTTACGCGAAGGAAAATTTTATTTACGCGATTTTTGTTTGTTTCGGTTTTGGTTATTTTAACCATGCGAGGCTTTCGCTGAACGGAATCGACGCTTAAATGAAGAGTTCATGTTATACATGCGCGAGTTGGATAATAATTTTTCTACTTAATCTTATTTGATTAGCTCAATTTGCTTTAGGATAGGTTTTTTTCTATTAACCTTCGCGCAGATGAAGGGTTCCAGCTATCGAATTTGAAGGTAGTTGCTGAGAACGGAAGTTGAAGCGAAGCGAATAATTCTGAGGCGGCTGAGATGAGAATTCGAAGCAGCTGTTTTGTTTCAGTTGTTTACGTAAGGAAACACTGCATAGTATTATTATTATTCCGGTTAATTTTACGAAATTTGAGCCGAAGGGATTACTATTATTATTATTATATGTAAATTGCTACAACAACCTTTGTAAACGATGCACTTTTTTTTTAAATAATTTTATGATGGTGGTGAAATTTTGATGAATACATAATTGAAAAGGTATTCCTATTATTGTGAACTTTAGCAAACTAAAAAAAAAAGTTTTAAAATATAAATTTTCCAAATTAAACCAAATACAGTAATTATTTTACATGTACCGGTAAGAGTGCAACTTGCACGTTTAAATTTTGAAGCTGCCTCGTTTTTGCTACAAACGGGGTTAGACATGCGCTTTTAAGGGACTAATAAGCGCAACAAATATTTAATAAAATAACAGGGCTTATAATGGGTTACTAATATACTGTACATGTACTTCAAAACTGAACTGTAAATTTAAGATTTACGGTGATTTTATTAACTCAGATGACTGGTTCTAAGAGTTTTTCTTGTACTTTACCATTATGGCATTATTGAACTTGCTCATAAATTAACATTACAGTATTTGTTGAACCCACATCTTCATAAACTGATACAGGACTCTTTTATTATTACTGTATTCACTCAAAAAGTCAGAAAATGGAATTATCCCTTATTGCTGCAAGCCCTTCAACTTGTTTAATGATTTTTTTAGTTTACAGTATGTATTGTATTACATGTACCTATTTTGAATGTACGAGTTAATCGGTGGCAACAAAATTATTGGTTTTAAAATTTAAAGTATCACGTAAAATTATAGTAGCCTACTTGTTACATGTCAAAATGCAGGTCTTATTTAATTGACTCGAAGATCAACGTGAGTTACGCCAGCCAAAGTTGTCGAACGCGGGTAAAATGATTGGCAGAATGGAAATGAATTTTGGAATAGAAATGAATGACGGGGGACACACAAGGTGTTGTCATGACATTGTGTTTAAATCGCGAGCTGAGTAAATGCAATCAAATTTGAATGAGGAAGGTGGGTGGGTTTGAGTGAGGATATGTTGATGAAGGGGGTGGGGTTATTGTGTAATTGATTTGTTTACATAAGTAAATAAATAGTGTTTGGTGCGATTCAACGCGGTAACACGTGGTGCGCGGTCGATGGCTGATTCGCATTAAGGGTGGGGTTAGTCTAGGTTAGAAGGAAAGAGTTGGGGTTGAGACTTGAGAGGGACGCGCGTTTGGCTGATACAGCAGGTGGCAAAAACATTTTTTTCCGTAGGACAGTAATGGAAGCTGAAGAGTTATTAAAAGGAATTATTTTTTTTTAAGAAGAAAATCTTTGTACATGACATGAAAGGATGAATGTGGGTGGCAGGGGTAAGTGGATGGGTGGTAAACAAAAAATGAGGAAAAAGAAATCGTTCGATTTCTGTTTGTGAAAACGTTTTGACATAAAAGAAATTGTTTCATTTTTTTTCCCTCATCTTGCTTTCATCGTAAAATTATTTTTATTTTTTATTGATTCTCCAACATGGTTTTTTTTATTATTATTATTGTTATTTATTTTTTTGACCTCCATATGCATTCAAACATTCATTTAACGAGGGAGCGGTAGTCATTCTTAGCGATTGGTGGTGTCAGACCAATTTGAAATACATAATTTTTTTTACACCGGTATGACAATCAAAAATATTTTTTTAATACCGGTATATTTTATTAATTAAATTTAACAAAAACTTATTTGACTCGGTTATTATTTTAATTAATCGATGATTTTATTTTTATGCTGTGAAATGTTTTTTTTCCGAGAATTGATTTTTGACTGTCAAAATTAATCAAGCGTGTACATTATAATAAATGCGCAACTTGGTTCTACCACTTTACTTCTATTGAAAATTATTGTTATAAAGAAGTTGTACCGGGATACAGTGTAGTTGTTGTGGTAAATTTTATTAAAGTTCAGTAAAAATAAAAACTTTTAATATAATTTGTGTAAAAATTAAATTTTGTGCTGATTTATTGTGACGCTAATCGCGGCCGATTTTCTAACCGAATTCAAAGATTAAAAAGTGTACCGGGTATTTAATGCGAAATTCCGGGTGGATTACTGTTTATTGAAAAGGTTGGTGAATATCCTTGATCAGAGCTCAACGCTGATGGTTTTTTTTTTTTTTTTTTTTTACATTTAACGAAATGCAAATTTAAATTAAATACTGGTAACAAATTTAATAGCAAGTTTCAAATTCTTTTTTAAATAACTTTAATATTAATAATTACTGTGTACCTATTGTTTCTTCTGTCTTATATTTCAATTTTATTTAATCGATTTCAAAATATTAAATGTTTATTTTAAACGACCGTAACTAATTTGTTTTTATTATCTTTCTTTAATCTAATTTATTATCTTTGTTGTATGTTTCAGTTTGCAGAGGAGGTTGGGAAGATTGGTGGACTTACGATGGAATATCAGGTAGGAACCATTTTACTTAGAATACTCCATGTGTCTCGTACTTTTTTTACTCGTGTTTGCATGCGAAATGGATGCGCGGTTAACGTTGATCGAATGGAAGAGGGGTGACAAAAACACGCATTTTTTTTTTTCTTTTTTTTTTTTTTAAATTGCCAGAAAGGATCTCGGGGAATGTAAGGAATTTCGAGTTGTCTTTCACTCCTTCGCACTCGCTCTCTTCAATCACACGCTAAATGTACTCACTTTACAACGTCTAGTTTTAAAGTTGGAACGACTTTTCAGCAGGATTTACACGCTCGAACGTCGAGTAGTAAATAACTCAACTCGAGCGAGTATATGTGAATTTTTTTTTTTTTTTTTTGTTGGTTTAATTCGGCCGAGTTGCAACGGTGAGGTAGATTATTTTTTTCTTTCTTCGCTGCACATTTTGCTAATGCGATTACATTCGTTAAATCGCCCTCTGGTGGTCAATTTCATATCATTGGTTTTTTTTTTTTCGGAAAATACAGTATATAGGAGATTTTTGCTGTTTTAACCGTTAAAATGGGCATAAAACTAGAAACCAGCGATTTTTTTTTTACTTTTTTCGAAATTTGTTTGGGTTTACTATACTATACTATACTGTGTCTGTATGTTGTACGAGTATATTTAACGTTTTTAATGTATTAAGCAAATATTTATTGTTAGAAAAAACTTTCTGCTTGGTTCACTCAAAAAAGTTAATTAAATATTTGAGGTAAAAATTTAATAAGATTAAAACGTTCATTCAAGTTTATATAAATAAAAAACCGGTACTGTAAAAGAAAAACTTTATTATCGATTTTACTGCCTTAATATTTGAACAAAAAAAAAAGTAATTAAATATTTGAATTAAAATTAAATAAGATTTATTTCCCCCCCCCCTCCCCCCCTTCTTTTTTATCAGAATAACGAACAGTATTTTATTTTTAAAGATTTTTTTGCTTTAAATTTTTTTTTTTTTTTTCAAAAAAAAAAGGTTAATTAAATATTTGAATTATAATTTAAATTTGAATTAATTTTTTTTTATTTTTCTATGGAAGGATTTCTTTTAAACATAAAATAACAAATAGCTAGCATACTTTTTCGATTGTTTGTAGAAGAAACAAAAATCGAAAACAACCATGCTCATGCTATTCAAACTTCATTTAAAATCAGCAGACGTTAAATTTGGTACAATACTACAGCAACATTTTTTTTTTTAAATTAAGTTGATGTTTCCATATTTTCGGCGCTGTAGCCCAGGTTAACATTTTCTTGACGCAAAAACAAAATTTACAATATATTATTGGTACAACATTCAATTGTAGGCATCAGAAGGATAAGTCGGTAAAGACCAATTTTGCAAAAATCGCTTTTTTTTTTTTAAATTCATAAAAAAAAATCCTCTATCGTTTGAAATGAAAACGAGGTATGTACAGTGCATAAATATGCACCTAGAGGGCAATGTTAGTATGTCCCAGCTAAGGATTTAGTAGGAAAAGTCAACATGTGCAGTACACAAGAAGGCCGCAGTTGGCGCTGGTGTCTATGGGAATTTCCAGCCTTAACTAGTTTTCATATCAAATTTTGGTATGAAAACTAGGTAAAGACCATGGAGATACCTAGTTATCATTCCAATTAAAGATTCATTTTTTAAGTTTTTTTTAATAATTTTAATCAGTTGTTTTGCTCTCCTGAAAAATTTGCATTTTGGCCTTTACCGACTTGTCCTTTTGAGGCCTACAATTGTAATTACAAACCTGTAAAGCGTCACATAGTGCGTTGCAAAGAGCTAGCGTTTTAAATAACACAATCATCCGCTTTTCTCATTTCTTTCTGAAAGATTTAAATCGAAAATTTGAGGATTAAAGAAGTGTTGTTAAATAAATTTAAGAGATTTAAAGCGAGGACCTAGATGTATTGTAGTGTCGTGAAGCGGTACTAAAATTGCAACATTTCCTCACTTCATTTCTCGCTTGGAAAAGTGTAAACTTAGCTTCGCATCTCTCGTCACACAAATAAGTGAGGAAGACGAATAAAGCAAAAAAAAAAAAAAAAAAAGTGGGGTAGAAAATTTCACGCGCGTTTAACGTCGATGGAAACGAAGTTGTCAATCGAATCTCTCGCATGTGATCAGCCATCAAATACATCCACGCGGAGACGAACGGACGGTACCCTCCTCCCTCTACCTAACTTTCCTCCATCTCCTCATTTTACTCGCCACCCCCACTCCAATTCTCGTTAAGCATTTCCCCCCTTTCTCTCATCTTTCGTCACTTGAACCATATACATGTATATAGTCAACACGAGTGGATCCGGATATTGTTGTTGTTGTTGTCGAACAAATTTCAACCTCTCCCCCACCGCTCCCCACCGCTTGTGGCGCCCTCTATCCGCAGTTGTGAAGTTTTACGACTCAATCGGTTGTGTTGATGGGATTTATTAAGACAGCGCGCGTTCTTTCTTTCCCTCTCTCTCTACCTATCTATCCTTCTCCTTAGCATCGTTCTGACTCAACGTGTAACACCTTCGCGACGGGAACATTCTCCCGACTTTTACAAGCGGTGGAATAATGATGAAGAGGTTGGAGAAAACTTAAAATAAAGAGCGAGGTGGTTGGGGGTGGTAGGGAGGGGGTGAAGAGAGGTGAAAATGCGGATTTTCGAGGAGCGGAGAGATAGAGTGAATGAGTGAGAGAGAGAGAGAAAAGGGAGCAATTATTTGTGTGGGTGGTTTGAAATTGTCTTTTTTTTTTTTTTTTCACCTCAACAACTCTAGTGATTGCGGCGGCCTTCCCCTTTATCCACTCGACAAGTTGTAAATGGATCCGCTGTGGGGCGCTCTTATTCGTTTTTCTTCTTCTTTTCATGGGAAATTTGTGAACGCGTGTAGTAGGAAGCGCTGGTAATCGCAGCACTACTTTCATTTGTCTCATTTGCGTTTTTCGAAAAGCGAAACTGTGTGCGGTGGGTGGTGTTGGGAGGGGGATGAAAGTAAATGGGTATATGACGTAAGCGAGGTGGAATTTTTTGGGTCGTCGTCGTCGCCGCCGCTTTCAATTCAAATGAAGAGCCGACGCGCATTCGAATGTAAATAATGCACTTAAAGGTTTGTCTTCGGACATTTTAGCAGCAGCACGGTGGTGTATACGGCGCATGCATATGCAGGCGAGCGACGTCGGAAACAAAATGATGTCATATGCCGGATTTATTTAAATGAATCTAGCTCTGTTCGAGCGAGATGTAGTTCGATTATTATTTTTTTTCGTTTTGAAGGAAGAAGAATGAAATTGATGGCGGAAGAGGCGTGGTTTAAAGTTAATATTGAATACCCACTTTGGATAATTGAGATATGGGATTTATTAGCGTGAGATGACGTTTTCTACTAAAGGTTTTTCGATCTTTGGAACTGTCATTTTTGAGGGTGGGCGGGGAGCATCGTTCGTGTTACATCATCGTTATTTACAGAGACACATTATTATTTTGTTGTTGGAATCGGGGAAAAGAATGTTAGAAAAGCGTCGGTAGAGCGAAATTTTACTTTAAAACTACATGCACGATGCAGGTTTATGGCGTTTAAGTTAATGATATTATAAAAAAAAAAGTTTTCCTGTACGAGATAAGATTTAGAAAAACCGCTTTCTGGAAAAGGATCAATTCTTAAACTAGATTAAATTTCGTTTAACATTATTTAGAAATACACTTCTGGGCCAATGTTAATATTTGGACGAGAATAAATTTCCTTAAGCCGCATTTGAGACAGCCGCCTTTTCTTGAACAAGATCAACGCTCAAGCGAGATTAAATTTTTATTTTACAAGATTTAGAAAAACACTTCTAGATCAATATTTAAAGGAGTGTAAATTTCATGAAACAAGATTCGAAAGAGCCGCTTTTTTTTACAAGATCACTTCTTAAACGAGATTAAATTTCATTAGGAAAACCGCTAATCTAGCGCAGTATCAATATTGTATTTAAACGAGAGTAAATTTCATCAAACAGGGTTTAGAAGAGCTATTTTCTAAAATAATATCAATATTTAAACTAGTTAAAATTTCATCAGACGGAAGGTATAAAAATCTCTTAAGAACAAAATCAATACTTAAACGAGAGTAAATTATATGAAACATGATTTAGAAAGACACGCATTCTAGAGTAAGATCAATACTTAAATAAGATTAAATCTCATTAAACAGGATTTAGAAAAACCACTTTCTAGAACAGAAATCAATATGAGTGAATTTTTTCATGCAGAATTTAGAAAACAATTTTTGTCTAGTTTTAAAATTAAAGATTACTCGCGCGGTTAAATCATACTGAGATCAGCTTTACACGAAAATTAAATAAAGCTAGATCATTCGGTGGCAACCAAAAGTATGAATAACGCTGGTTATTTTTATTATGCTCAACTTTTGATATAACGAAAAGTTTAATTTTAACAATGTACAGTACTGTATTTTTTATTTAACGAATTTCAATGCAATCAACAAATTTCGGTATTTCATTAAATTCTGTTTTATGATATTTATTAAAAAAAAAAAAAAAAATTTTAAGTTATTCAATATGAAATTGTAAAAGCAAAACGATGTCGTTGCTGAAAAAAAAAAAAACAACCAGTGTTTACGACGTAAACCCAGAGAGACGAAATATTTCTCTAATTATTAACGAATTTAAAAATGAGTTTTGAATTTGTCGGCAATTGGGTATGAAAATGATTTTTCCGGAAGTGCTTTATTTCATACAACGCAGTAAGAGTGATTTATAGAGTTGTGGAATCAGCCGCTTTGCGAGTTTGATAAATTAATAAAAAAAAAAAAATGTAAAATCAATATTACGAGTTGATTGCCTCCTTCACTTCTATCGCGACTAATTTTATTTAGTGATTTTCGCAAGTGTTTGTGTGTTTCGAAACCTCGGGTGATTTACCGTTCATTTTTTTCTTCTTCTTGCCAATTCATGGCGCGGGATTCCGAGGAGGGGAATGATGGGAGGGTGGGAACCGGTATGAGCGGTTGTGGGAAGACTGGGAACGCATTAAATAAATTGAAAAAAAAAAAAATTTGGAAATTCGATTTTTAATTTATTTTCAAGCTTATTAATCTTTAACCTCGAGAAATTTAATTTAATTTTTGATAATAATTATGACTAGGTATACCGGATGAGAAGCGCTTATCTTGGCATTAAAAAAAAAAAAAAAATAAGTTACCTTATCTTGATTTTAAAGTTTTGTTGTCGGCACTAGAAAAAACCCAGGAGGTTGGTTTTTTCTCCTAAACAAGAAACTTTTGGCCATCGTATGTATAAATCTGGATTTAAAAACAAAAGTTTGAGCTTTATTTTTTTGATAGCAACTAACCAAGATTTATTTTAAATTTGGTATTAAATTTGCACTTTAAAATCGAACAAGTACAAAACTTAAACGAGTTTTTCTTGTTCTGCTACCGAAGAACTTTAATGCAGCACTGCATATCGAAAACTTAGGTCCTAGATAAATCGACGATTTTGAACCATTTGTATTTCGAATTTTTGTTAGAGAGTATGTACAAGTACTTCAATATTATCCTATGAAACCTTTTTATATCCAAGTTTTAATAGTAAAACTTTTTGAATTCTGAGGTTTTAACTATGGAACCTCGATATAATTATGGAAGCGAATATTTTAATTCTTTCCGAGTTCTGACGCTTTTACTCGATGAGCAGTTGTCTCCTCCGTTGTCCTTATCAAGTCACTGTGTTTAGCCGCGTATAGGGTGTGCGGTATCCTAGCAGGAGAGCTTGGTCATAAGTGCCCGAATTTTTAACTTCGGTACCTATATCGAAAAACTTTGCTTTTTCCTAGAAATTTGATATATCGATGTTCTACTGCACTATTTTTAATAAGATATACCGGTAGTCAATTAAGATGCAGTAAATTTATAACTTGAATTGATACATTTAAATATAAAACTAGCTTTTCTGGTGGTAACTACACCGACTACAAACCGAAATGTAGCATTGGTTTCCAATATGCGTTTTTATCTAACATCTCTCATACCCATAATTTATTTATTTGTAGTGGAACGCAATTTAGTTTAATGCTAAAAAAAATAAATAATTTTTTTGTTTGTTCCTGAAACATCAAACGAGGACCAAGAAAAACACGTGCTGGAGATTAATTTGGGGCGTTTGTAATATTTCTAATAAATTATTTTAGAGTTGTTTAAGCGAATAAACGTATCTCGTAATTTTGACGTGGAAACGGATGAAGGAAAATTGGAATGAGTAACGCTTGCCAATTACATTTTCTTTCTATTTTCATTGGTGTTCCAGGTCTTGGAAATTGACAAAAATATAATAACAATAATAAATACATACGGAGCGAGTTGAGGATAATTAAGAATGGAGAGTAGAGCATCAGATATAAATGTTTGCTCGAATAAACCCTGGTCTTATTTATTATTATTATTATTTTTTTCTCTCTTTTTCTTCCTTCGTTTTTAGTTTTACTTCCCTCTCGTTTTATCCTATTTTTTTTTTATTCCTTTTTCTAGCATTCTTCGGGGAGATATGGATAGGGAGAAATAATTGTGGGCGGGAGTAATTGTAGCATATCTATCATCATCATCATATATACATATATCTTATAGTGCATGTAAATAAATGATGAGTTTCGATTAGTTGTCGACAGAACTCTAACCGAACCTTTACTTTATTTCTAGTTGCAATGGATAAACCTCGATTTAACGTTTACTGACCGTTTTAGCACCTTTTTTTATTTCTTTTATCTGAAAAAAAATTATATAATGTGCATAAATACATGTAGGGGAGCTTCAACACTCCCAATTACACTAGGCGCATTCAATAATTGAAGGGTTGGCAGCAATAATCAGACAATAACATTTTTTTGTTTTTGACTCTTTGAGTTCTTTCTACAGATAAAAAAAAATGCTTTATTAACTGGATTAACTGGTGCAAATTAGATGAAGTTGTGGAGTGCAGTTTTTATATTATTTAGCAAAATAAGCTTAATGGTTTTTTAAAGCAAGTTCAATATAGAGGCAACAGAAAGGATTCTTAAGATTTGAGAAGTTTTGAAGAATTCATTTTATTTTGAGTTATAAGATATCCGCACAATAATTTTGTTTTTGCAACGTTTATTTGCTCTTTACTACCGTAAGCATTTTTTAACCACATTTGGGACAAAAACCAAGCAGCTCCAAAATGTACAGTAATTATTTACTCTGCAAGGAAGTGCTACCTTACGTAAAAAGTAGTTTTGTTTATTTATTTTTATTTTACAATATTTGTACTGTATATTTATTTATTTTAATGTTTTTTGTACATTGGTTCTTTTGCTTTTAAACGAATTATTACAAATGTTTATTTTTTTGATTTATTTTATTTTTCTAGAATTTTGTCACATTTTTTTTTAGCTTTAGAGATCAATTCAATTATTATAAAGTTGTTTTTGGTATTTCATTTTTTTTATCGATTTTAAATGTCACTTTTTTTAATGGAATTCTTCCAATTTTTTTTTTGTTTGTTTTTTTTAATTTGAACTAATTATTACGGAGTATTAGTAGAATTGTGATGAATTGTTTATGGATTTTTCGTCGATTTTATTACTGGTATATTTTTTCCCCTGTCAATATTTTTTTTAGAATTATATTGCATTTTTTTAAACTGTTTTGGAGAAGTTATTAATCGATTTGGTATTGATTTAAAAACAATTCTATGGAATTAATCTAATTTTTTATGAAAAATGTACATTTTAATAATAAGCATTGGTAAATTCTTTTTGTTTCAAGTTTTACATTGATTGTTTTGCAAAAATATACGCTTTTTAATTTGAAAAGTTATACCGGTATAACTAATTCTAAATGTTTTTGTTAATGTATTTTTGATTTAACTTTTTTTGGTATTTTTTTCAAGTCTAGCTAGTTCATTATTATAATCAAGGTCTGCAAAAGAAACCACGCGGTCTTTTGAATTTGTCGACATAAATATTAAAAAAAAAAAAAAAGGGGGAAGAAATTTCAAAATTATTTTTTAAATACATGTACCCTAATGATTTTTAAGATAAAAACTTTTAATGATAAAAAAAACCGTGGTCTTTTCTTTTAAAAAATTATTTTTAACATATTTTAGTTTTTTTCGTATTTATTTTTTTGTCAATTTTTTTGAAGCCCATAATAATAAGACAGTACTGTAATATTTCAGGTTTTTTTATTGATTTTTTTATTCTATTTTTATTTTCGATTAGTTTATTTCCCCTTAAACTTTACAGTTTATTTATTTACTTTACTTTATTTTTTATTTTTTTGACAGATTTTTCGATTTTACATTCCTGGATTTTAACTTATTGCAATCGATAGATAAATATATACTGTAATTCGCCCTACATTTAACAATATAATTATTTTTAAACATTTAATTATTTGTTTCACCATTATTTGATATTCTTTCAAACGCAAAATTGAGTATTTTGGTTATTTCTAATAATCTCGTGCTTCCGTTTTTCGCTTTACTCAGCGCAAGATTCCGCTGAGTCTGATCCGAACGTGAGATTATTTCCTATTCTACTACTGTACTGTATATAGTATTTGGCTTTTTCCCTCAATTCCTATTTTGTTTTAAAGGAAGATTTGTATTTTTTTTTTTTTTTTTTTAACTGAAACAAACGTATTTTTTGTTTTACTTATTTTTTTTTTTTTGTATCCAACGCTGAATACTTTTTTTTTATTTTCCAAGTTAGATAAAGCGAAATAATATAGGAGTAATGGCGGTTAGGAGTGTGAAAAACGCGAACAACGACACAACGTTCCTTGTTTCAAATTGTGAGATATTAAATATTTATTCCGTGTTCTCGGCGAAGTTCCACCTCAATCGACTGGCTTTTAAATAAAATACTGTCGGTGATGGAACTAACTCAACACGCGCGCCAAAATTATTATCAATCGGAATAAGAAAAATATATACCTATATATAGATACGTATATAATATATTTTATTTTTCAATTTTTTATTTGTTTTTAATAATTTTTTTTTATTTATATAATATACAGTATACGGTATATGATATTATTTTGGAAGCGCGCAAAAAATAATTAATTTTGAATAAAATATTAGCGTTAGCGCGAGTAAAGTACAGTACATGTATTGGAGGAAACGACTGGGAAAAAGCTGGGAGCCTAGCGCACTCCTGTAATCCTAGTATTGGAAGCTGAGGTGAAGGGTGTAGTACGGACCGCGTTC